>PVKN010023693.1:0-14702 GCA_004027915.1 Capromys pilorides
AGGCAAGTGCTTAGTCCACTGAGCTATCTCCCAGCCCTGTAGGTTGTACTTTAAAGTTGAACAGATTAGGTTTTTAATTTCAAACCTTAATATACTTGATACTAAATTTCAAATCTGAAGTAATGAAAAAGAGTCTTTTCTGTGTATAAAAGTCATTGCCAGGGATCCACAGTGACATTCCAGGAGTGGACATCTCCTCCACGAGAGCCAGTGAGAGGGGCAAATGTTTGCCAGGGTTGTGCAGGGGAAAAGCCATCCTCCCCTCCTAGAGGGCTTCGAGATCCAGCTCTCTCTTCCTTCCCTGGGCCAGCGTTGTAGACCCTGAGGTCTAGGGCAGAGGCTGCACCAAGTGCAAAGCAGAGCCCCGCCCAGTTTGTGATGAAGCAAATACAGGCCAGGGGAAGAAGCTTCACAAGACAGCCCTGGGAGACAGAAGACGCGGGGCCTTGGAGACACTGCGTGAGTGGCCGCAGTTGGCCCTCACCTCGATGTGCTCCCTCCGGGACCCCGCACGCTCCCTTTGCTGTTCAAGTCAGTTTTGCCTTGATTTTCTGGATGTGCCCTGGCTGGTAGAAGAGGTCGGTGGAGTGCAGAGGGCTGGGCCTGGGTTTGGGTTTAGACATAAATAACTGAATCCTTATTCATGGTCGTCTCTGCAATGGCCCCTGGGCCGTGCTTCTCTCTGGTTCTCTTCAGCAGACGGTGCTCGCTGTGGCTAAGGCAATCCGTAGGTGCCTCAAGCACCCCTGCTCAGCATGGACTAGGCAGTGAGGACCCACCAGGGCAGAGCCCTGCCCTCAAGGGCAAGCCCAAGCCGGGGCCCTTCCCTCTCGCTCCTCTCATTGTCATCAGTTCACACCCCATCGCTGAGGGGCTGTGCTGAGCCACTCCTCCCACCCGGAGCAGCGCAGCCGGCGCTCTCTCCCTCACCCAGACCCCAGCGCACGTCCTCCTGGCAGGACTCCCAGGGTCCTTTTCCTTTCCGTCCTAGCTGTTTCTGCCTAGGGCTTATTGGCCTCACTAGAGTCAGAGCATCTCACTCGCACCTTGCTCCCAGCCCAGCACAAAGTAGATACTTGATAAATGTTTAATGAGCGAATCAATTAACTTAAACACAAAGCCCTTAAATCTCTCATCTTGTCTGTTTCCTCAGATATAAAGTGAGGACACAGTTGCCTGCTCTTGGTGGATTTTTGTTGCCCATAAATGCCTTTGATCACTCTTCTCTCAAGTGGGCTCTAGGAGCGGTGGTGATTAGGGGACGGCGCTCACGGCGGCTCGCAACTGAGGTGCCAGCATCCATCACTGGCTTCATTTTGCTGCCCGGTTTTGCTGGTGGATGAGGCTGAGACACGCCATTAACTTTGATGCTTCACTGAAGGGCTGTTCTGTGCCTTTGGTAATGAGATTTGGCAGTTCTTTTCTACTGTCTACCGGGGCTGGAGCTCAGCCTGTGGTTTCGGGCATCTGATTAAATTGTCCTTTGGATTTGTCTTTAATTCTCAAACAAGAATATAACCAAATCACCTGGGGAGCAGTTTCCTTCATCTACTTCTGCACTAGTTAGAAATATGTTCAATACAAGAAACAGAAAGCCTGATTGAGTGGCTATAAACCAGTAGGGGTTTGTTTAACTAATGTAACAAGGCCAGAGGCAGATGGCTGCTGGTTTAGGTTCAGGAGCTCAAGCGTATTAGGACACACCCTCACTCTCACCCTGCACCCATCTTGGCAGACTTTTGGTTAGGCCTCAGTCAGAAATGAGTGACTGGCACCACTGAGATAGCTCAGCGATTTAAAGCGCCTTCTTAGGCAAGCTTAGGCAACCACAGGGACCGCGGTTCAATCCCTGGCACCACATGCTGCACCAGCCCCACCCTCAGAGCAGGCTGAGCTGGCTATAACATAAATAAAGTAAAAATAAATAAATAAATAAATAAAAATAGAATCATCCATGCCTGTCTTACCAAGTTTAAAAAAAAAAATGAGTGACAAGGCCAGCCTTAACTATAAAAGCGGGGGACAGGACAGTTGCAATTGTCTTTCATCCATTGTGGTTCATGTCATGGACCGGAACACAGTTTTCCTGAGTATTAGACTTCAATCTTCTTCAGAAGCTGCTTCTTCTGTGCTTGAGATCAATGCTGAAGTTATAATGTTCTGTGTTTTAATTCAACCCCTATGTTAGCTGGAACCTTTTGAGATTTAAATGAAATTGCCTAGAATTCTTATCTCCTATCCCTGTTAAATATGTCCTTAAGTGTCTGTGAATTGCCAGTCCGGGTCGTGGATAGATGGTACCCTTAACACTAATCCCAGTTGTGGGCCCTGTTTCCGCAAGTGCAGTTTCTGCTTTATCCTAAATTCCTTCAATTGTCCCCCTCTGCTCCTTTCACCGCACCATTACCACCACCTCAGCCAAAGGAAATAAAACGGATCCGCACATCACACCTGTGAACAGGCACTCTTCCCAGAGCCTGGGAGTCAGGGACGCTGTGCAGTGCTCCATTCTGCAAGTGACATCAAGTGCCCTGCCCGACCCCACCCTTATGGTCACTGGCCCCATGCCAGACCCTCTGTCCAGGCCCATTGCCCCACACAGCCAGGTGCACCACCCTGCTGCTCTGTGCTCCTTTCCCATCTCTGCCCTCTTCTCTTGCCTCCCTGGAAAGGAAAAAGCTCATCCCAACAAGTATTTCAGCAGAGCAGTTGGCTTTTTCCTTTGGTGCCATTAGTCTTACCACACTTGATCCCATCTCCCCTTGGTGATTTATCAAGTTCCCCAAGTTCCCTGTTCCTATGCTCCATCAGAGGAATTCTGATGCCAAATACTGGTGCCTTTTCTTGAGCCTAGCACTTACAGACTGGCCGGAGGGCTCAATCCATTCTTAAGTTTGGGCATCTGCTGGAGAATTGGACATATGCTGACCTGAAGTGTTAGGTCCTGACTGGCTTGGGAGATGAGCGCCACCACGGTTCCATACTAGATTTTCTGAATCCACACAGGGAACAAAACTGGGCAAACCAGGAAGTCCTATCAGCCTCCTTGGTCATAACCTTCACACCTGCATGGAAGCCGGGTTGAGCTTTGTACAAGGTGCTATCCTGGCTCTGTTTACACGCAAGGAGAATGGATCAGTGAGGAGGGATCTATGCATACCCTCTCAGACTCCTGTGTTTGCCATCTCACTGGGTTTCCTGCTAATTTGGAGGCAGGTAGGAGCAAGTCCTCATTGCACCCACATTTGGGTCCACATGCCTTTGTGTCGCAGTCCTTAGTCTTTTTTTTTTTTTTTAATCATTTATTTACTCATTGGATACAGGGTCTTACTACACAGTTCAGACTCATAGTGATTCTCCTGTCTCAGCCTCTTCAGCACTAGGATCACAGGCATGTACTCCATGTCCAGTCTTGGGGCTGGCACAGAATACCCAGGGTTCCTCAGCCAGCACAGCATGTGGTACTAGGGATCAAACTCAGGACCCTGAACTTGCCAGGCAGGTGCTTAGACCACTGAGTTATCTCCCTAGCCCATAATTCTTAGTCTTAAGGAATCCTATTACTGTAGTTAGGATTCTCGGCTGCAAAGAGATACCATCCCCGACCTCTGCCACTACCAGTATGCATAAGAATGGATGGACAGATATATGGACAGGTATAGATTTATGGATGCAGAGGTTTCTCCTGAAGTTTCAAGGACAAAGGGAGAGAGCCCATATGGGACCACAAGGTTTCACAGACATTCTTTCTATCTCTTGCTGTGTTCTGCTACCCTCCTTTGGTGCAAGCTGGCTTTCTGTTCTCTGCCATGGCCACTGTGGTGGATTAATTAATGGTCCACTTGAGTGGGAATGCCCAGATGAATTGAGTCAGAGTGGTTCTGGACCTAGAAGGCCCACCTGAGGATTATTGTTGGAAAGGCAAAACAGAGGGAGACTTCGTGCTGATTTTCCTGGAGAGGCTTGGCTATTTTCTTTCATCCAAGGAGCTTCAGCTCTTCTTGTAGGAGGAGGTTGGGTGCTCACTATTGCCAGGGATGGCTGCTGTTGGGGTCTGGTCTCCACTTTTGTTTTGAACATTGCTGCCTGGTTCTGGTGCAGACTCTGTTAGCCTCTGGCACAGACCCTTTGGCCTTTTGGTACAGATTCTCTGGCTTGTAGCACCAGCCCTGAGACATCTGTCACAAAGCCCCGCACCTCCCATCCAGGATTCCATCCGATATAAACTTGCATGAGACATTGCTGTGGGCTCTGGGCCCCTGGTTTGACTCTTTGGATCTCTAGTGCTCTGACATCTCCTGTGCTTGGTGGGTAAATATTGTAAGATAATCTTACAAACTGGTGTCATATTAAATCTGACACATTTTAATACAGCCACAAGAGTGTAAAGCTTCTGCTCTTCCATTCAAGAAGAGCTGTCAGTCTCAAGTCTATATTCCTGGGGAAAGCTCAGTGGACTAACGCACCTCTTAGGAGGAGCATAGCGGCCAGGGTTCAATCCCTGATGTGTCGTGCTGGCCCTGACCCTGGGGCTTGCTGAGCTGGGCATGGTGGCGAGCTTCTATAATCCTAATGCTTGGAAAGCTGAAAACAGGAGGATCACTACAAGTCCCATCTATGTAGTGAGATCTTATAGGCCCTGTACTAAAAATATGAAAAAATAAAATATATTCCTGGGGAAAATAGGTTTAGGTGAGACCAGGAATTTAGTTATTGCTGGGCATGGTAGTGCATGCCTGTAATCCCAGCATTCAGGAGGCTGAGGCAAAAGGATCACTTTGGGTTCAAGACCAGCCTGGGCTACATAGTGAGACACTGTCTCAACAACAAAACATCTATTCTTGATACAATTAAGTGCAAAGAGTAGGATGGAGTCACATACTTGGCCAGGACAGTCCAGATCCTACTCTATAGCAGCTACTCTCTTTCCAAAGAAACAGGAGGGCATCCTCAGAGTCAATTTCCATACTCAAGAAATGCCCAAGCCCCCAAAATGTCAGACACATCAGCATTTGCAGCTATGAGGGGACAGTCATGGAATCTTTAACCTCTTTCCTAAAGAGCTGGTGTTGACCTCAGCATAGAAACACAGACATACCTCTTGCATGTCCTTGTATTCTTTAGAACTCTGTGTGTGTGTGTGTGTGTGTGTGTGTGTGTGTGTGTGTGTTACTAGGAATTGAAATTGAACACAAAGCTTTAGCCCTGAGCTACACTTCCTGTCTTTTTTTTTTTTTTTTAGGCAGTCTTAAGAAACCAAATTGTCCAGTTTGTGTTTGAACCTACAATTCTCCTGCCTCAGCCTCCCAGTGTGTTGGAACTCACCTGGTATTCCTCTGCACTTTTACAATACCCAGACATGTTGCCTAACTGATCTCTCTCAGCTTGGAGGGCAACAAATTTACTGGTACACAGTGAACACAGTGGACTGGCTTGATTACAGTCTAGACAAGTTAACAGCTGAGAAGCATATTATAAGTGGAATTAGCCAATTCTTTGGAAAATACAATTTACCAAAACTGACATAAGATGAAATGGAAAATCTGCATGATGCTTTATCTATTAAATTAATTGAGAAACTTCTGCAAAGAATACTATAAATCCAAGTGGTTTCCTTGGTAACTTTGATCAGTATCAAGTGGAGTCTTTTTCCATTGTGTCTTTTTGTACTACAGAGGACACAGAGCTCAAATCATGTTTTCCAGAATTTTGTGTAACCAGGGTGTTAGATGCAACCTCTAGCTACCAATCAGATGGAGCCAGATGTGTAGAACTGAGTTAAGTGGTGACAGGAGCAAGTCATCAGGCATGCCACGTGGGTCCCAGTGGTGCCGTGCTGGAGAAAGCAAGCAGCTCAGCCGCTTCTCCTCTCAGCAGGCAGCTTCCTAACTGTGGCAGGTGCCATAGTTCATGGCTCTGCTGTGTGACTTTGGGAACTGTCTCTGCCAGATAAGCCTTGGGGCTGTTTTCAACTCTTCTGGCAGTCTTGTGAGACACTACTCCAGAATGAAATTTTTTGTATAAGTTAGCAAGAGTAGTGTATAATCCTCCAGGCTCAGTCTTGGAACTGCCCCTTCCTGAAGCTCTCCTGGATGACTAAGACTGCACAGAGCTCCATTCCTGCAGGGCCTCATCTGGCCCTTGGGAAGAGCCATGCATAGTTAGCTTGCTTTGCTGAGACTATTGCGCTCAAGAGCAGGAGATAGAGCTCAGAGCAAGGTGCATCTTTGTGTTGAGGTCATGCTTCTCATTGTGTCCTGTGGCTGACTGTGCCCTCGAAGCTGGGATGTCCCTTAAGGAAGCTCCACTCCAGAAATGAGATCCATTAAGGTCACAGAGATCTGAAAGCTTCTATCCTGGGTAGGACACAGACTTCTGGAAGAAAGATAGAGAACAATGTACAGATGGGTCAGACAGTCCTGGACTCAAGTCCCATAACTGCTACAGCTATACAGGAGACCAGAACAGATCAGGGGTCTTCTTGGAGATTTTCTGATTTGGGAAACATGGCTCCTGAGAGTGTTTTGAGAAGGATTAGGGCAGATGGTCTTAGTGTGTGGCACCGAGGCAAAATTGGCTATTGTTCTTGTCATTCTCTGTTAAAATAGGGATGGCTAGAAACAATGCAACCAACTCCATTCTGTTTTTTCCTTCCCGGTATTTGGGACTGAACTCAAGGCCTTCGCATTAAGCAGCATTCCCACTCCTTTTCTATTTTGAGGCAAGGTCTCAATAATACCCTAAATTGCTAAGCTGAGTCCAAACTTACAACCCTCTCACCCCAGCCTGCTAAAGTGCTGGGAGCATTCCTCCATCTCATAGTTGAGTCTCAGCATGTTTACGAACCTTGTGATGGTGACTCAGGAGCCCAGAGTGTGTTCCGTCAGGACTGGGGCTCCTGACTCCTCGTACAGAGCTCACCTCTTACCTGTGCTGTCCAAGCTTCTCCAGAAGCACAGGCTTTTCTCCCCTGTACTAAGCCCTTCACTCAGATTAACCCATGTGGAACATTTGGCTCTGACTCTGTTGTAGCCAACATCTAAGAACATCTCAGTCTTTCCAGACCCTCCAATACACTGCACAATAATTCTTCCTCAAATGAAAGAATGTGAAGACTGAAGATATGGGTTCTAACCCTGCTTCAGCTACTGAGTCATGCAGCACAAACCCAAAGTGCTGCCAAAGGGCCAACCATACCTGACACTGAGTGCCTAGGCCTGAAGAACCCAGTAGCATAGTCCTTCTCTTGGATTCTGGAAAGGGAGGCAGGTAGTCAAATAATCACACAAAGACAACATCACAAACTGTGAGTTCATGTAGGAGCGCTAAGGATGCTGGCTAGGGGCTACTGGATGGACGCATGGGCGATTTTGGCTCCCTCCAGCTCTCCAGCTCACACAGAGGGCTTGGCCTAGACCTAGGGGTGGTCTTTAATTTTGTTTTAAGCCTATTTTCCAAACAATAATTCCACAGAGTCTTCAACATGTATGGTGGGTCAGGGTAGATCTACTCACAGGAGCCCTGAAGTGACTTCACAGAATCCAAGGAAACAATAGGGAGCAAGTACAGTAAGAAGCCCTCAGATAGGCTCTTGGAGAATCCTGCAGGGGCTCTTATCCTCTGGCTCTGGGGGCTGATGATTAAGAAACGGAGCCTTTTTTTTTTTAATAACAAGACACAGGTATTACTCAATACCTAAAGGCTTCACATTTTAATTTACTTGTTAGTTTTTCTGTTTCTTTTTGTAAACAAGTGATGGAGGAAATAACGAAACACCTTAAATTCCAGCAAATGGCATTGTTTCCCAACCTCCTGTGAATAGGGTGCATGATTGATCTATTATAAGGAAACCCAGCCTTAAAGTCAGAAAGTCCTGGATTTGTTGCTGACCCTGCTATGCACTGACAGTGTGACCTTGTTTGGGTTGCAGTAGCTCTCAGAGCCTCAGTCTCCTCTGCATTTAAGATGAGCATGGCAGGAACTGCTCGTCACCCATCTAATACCTTTTCCACCCGCTTCTGTTCACTACCAGAGCCCAGGTTGTTTGGGTCAGGGACAGACACACTATACTCAGGGGTAGGGCCCCTACTCATAGTAAGTCACAAGGAGCAATCCTTACAGCATGCTGTGTCCCTCTGCTGATGACCAGCAAGGAGCGAGTTTAAGACTCTGGCCTAATGAGGATCAGGGGAACATGAAGCTATTAAGACTTTTTTTTTTTTTTTTTTGTATTTAGTACAAGGTCTATAGGGTGTACAGGGTCTTACCACATAGACTGGACTCATAGTGATCCTCCTATTTACAGCCTCCCAAGAGCTGGAATTACAGGCATGCAAAGACTTTCTTTCTGATAAAAATAAAAGGATTGTGATAAAATAGTCTTTTTAAAAGTCTATCCCATTCTTACTGTCTTGGTTTTGGCTTTGGAGCTATAGCACCCATCTTACAACCACAAGACCCATGACAAACTGAAGGACAAAGAGCCAACACAGCCATATCAGTTAGCTTTTGCTGATTGACAAAACATCTCAGATCATAGTGGCTTGAAATAACAGTCACATCTTGCTCAGGAATCTGTGGGTCAGAAACTGGAGTTGGAGTTGGCTGGGTTGGCTCATCTACTCCACAAGGATCGCAGGGACCGTTCTTCCATACGCTTCACTCCATAGGAAGTTGAGGTCTGTCTCCCCAAGAGTGGAGGTTAGCGCAGACTTGCTAATGAGTAGCAGTGTTTCAAGGGCGCAGGCACAGAAGGTCAAGGTCTGCTGGGGCCCGGGAGCCCTCCCACTCTCGCTTCACTGGCATTCTACCGATCAGCACTCGCTGAAGTGGGAAAGTAGCCACCAGCTCTTGATGCAGCGCTTTGCAATTGGCTGTAACAGACAAGGTCTGGTCACAGATGACCCCTTCAGCTGTTGCCGCAGTGTAAAACTGGTTGTATGACATAGTTTTAAATGCCTATTTTAAAGAACAGACTTTCATAGCAGCCAAAGAGAACCCTGGCATACACAGAGTCCACCAAAGAAAAGTATACAAACTTCAGGAAAAGAAAAATAATAAATGTCTGGCAGCTAATAGCCACCATTTTCAGCATCTCTTGTAATTGTGGGGGCCAAAGGTAATGTGTATTAATCTTATTTGTCTCCATGAACTTAATACTTAAATATTTTATACAAGTTTTTATTTTCCTGAAGGGTATATACATTTTGTTTTTAATTTAATTTTATTTTGTTCAACCTCATTTATTTGTTTGTGTTATGGCCGGCTCAGCCTACCCTGGGGGTGGGGCTGGCGCAGCATGTGGTGCACCTAAACTTTCCTAAGCAGGCGATTCAGACCACCGAGCCATCTTGCCAGCCTGGGTGTACACATCTTTCAGTGGATTCTATGTAATGCAGATAAGTCTAATATTTACTCATCAGACTGTTGAGAGATGAAGTTAAAATGTATGAAAGTTTAGCAGCGCTCCCAGGATGCCAAGAGCACCTCGTAAGAGCACGTATTTGCATCTGGGGATTGGCCCAGCCCCAAAGTCATTAGCTGTTCTCAATCTAAACATAACACACATCCATGATGAACTTCTTTGGTAATCTCCACCGGGGACACCCAGTCCCTGCTCCCACAGGCCATCCTGCCTCGTGTGCAGAGTTCAGAAGGTCACTAGCTACTGTAGAGAGTCAGGTCCACGGAGAGGAATGCTACCTCCACATGCAAGCAGAGGCCTGAGGAAATCACTGAATTTCCATGAGGAAAGTGAGATCTGGGGAGGAGAGTGACCTGTTTGAAATCTCACAGTGTTTGGAACCACGTAAGACCAGAACCCAGCTTCCACACCTTGCCTAATGCTCTTAGTATTAGCCTAGGTCCACCTGAAAATCAGTTTTGTTTTTCCCCTAAGTTTACCTTGAGGCTAAATTTCTGTTATTTTTTTAACTTACTTTCTTTCTTTCTTTCTTTCTTTCTTTCTTTCTTTCTTTCTTTCTTTCTTTCTTTCTTTCTGTTATGGCCAGCTCAGCCTGCCCTAGGAGTAGGGCTGGCGCAGCATGTGGTACTGGGGATCGAACCTCGGTCCCTGCGGTTGCCTAAGCTTGTCTAAGCAGGCGCTTTAGACTGCTGAGCTATCTAGCTGGCTCCTTGAGGCTAAATTTCTGATGAAAAGCTACAGCCAAGGGAAAAAGTATTTCCCCCATGGAAAGTGTCAGCCTGGCTGCACCAAAGTTTGGTGGTACCAAAGTTCTGGAGAACGTACTACTTGCTTACCTGGGTATTGGGTTTATGGGTGTGTTCACTGTGGGAAACTCGATAAACGCTATTTCTGTTTTATGTTAATCCATATATTTCAATTTACAAGAGTTTAAAAGAGGCTTCTACAAGATCTTATACCCTTTAGGAGGTGTGTGGAAGGCATAGCTCGGCGTATGGAAAGAGGTTCGGGACCAATGGTTCACTCACTGCCTTTCTTGGCTCAACACATGTTTCCAGATGTCTGAAAGAAGCCAATTGGACTTGTAGGTGGTGGGGTGGGGGGCAGAAAGCATCATGGGTGAAAAGAGACTTAAAGAGTCAGGCACATGTGACGGGTATTGTCAAGGGCTCTTAGCTCTGCTCTCAGGATTTACTGTGGGGGGGTCGGGATGGGGCCAGTGCTGGCTCATCAGGAATAGTGACTCAGCTCATCCTGGAAGTGAACCAGAAGCTGGTCTTGTGCATCAGCTGTGCTTAGCCTCAGAATCCTGGCTGCAAATCAAGGCAAAATTAAGACAGCTGTGGTTTCTCCCGGGCAGGTAGAGCTCCCGCAGGGTGGCCAGGCCAGTGGAAGCACACCAGAGACCAAGTTGGAGTCTGTGGCAACTTGGCCCTCGTCCCTCTAACTGTGAGGCTGTAATTTATGGGCAGAATTAAGGGCTGAAAGAAAACCACTATTGACTGAGACTTGAGGCTGGCAGGGGTCGGGGAGGGGAGAGCTGGCTGCTACATCCAGACTGAAGAGGACTAAGGTGCGAGAGGTCAGTGCAAGGTCAGCTGGCCTGCACCGCTTCACATGCACACCTTGCGCCCTTTGCTCTGCCCACTGCGCCCTCTAATGCTTTTCCTGTCCCTGTGCTCACTGCTCAGTGTCTGTGCAGTCCATCTGCTCTCGGTCTCTCTCCCAGCTGTGGCTGCTCCCAGCAGCACCCGAGACTGCCTTATCCAGCCGTATTAGCGTCTAGGAGTTGCTGGTCCCAGGAGCTGCCCTTGGCCACTGAAGCATAAGAGCCGCTGGACAGACACTGCCATCTTCTTTCCCACCTGGCAGACGGGGCCAATGCTTGTAACAATGCTCTCCAGGAAACAGAGCCAGTATAAAAAAATATTTGTTGTGAGGATCAGCTCATCTGATTGCAGAGGGAGAGAAGTCCAACTCTCTGTCACCTGCAAGCTGGAGGCCTGCGCAAGCCGGCTGGTGACACTGTGGTCTGCTGTGGGTGGCCTCCAGAATTCAGGTAGAGGAGGCTTCGGTGGGCAGTGTGACCTCTAAGAGGTGGGGCTTACTGGGAGGTTGTTCACTCACAGGAGCACGTTGGTATGGAAGTCTAGGTCTTGCCCTGGCTGGATTTTTCTCTGCCTTCTAGTTTTATGATGTGACTCTTGTCCCCATTCATGCTTCTGCTATGATGCTATCTGCCTTTAGGCCCTCAACAGAGACCAAACTGATGGAGCCACCCTTTCTCGGACTTTCAGCTTCCAAAACTTTGAGCACAATACACCTGTTTCCTGTTTTAGGCTGCCTCAGGCATTTTGCTAAAGTAACAGAAAATGGATTAACACAAGTCTACGTCCAGGAGCCTGTGAAACAACATTGTGGGTGTCCAAGGCAGAACATGGATGTCCCAGTAAGACAGAGAATCACCCTTCCTCTGTCTTTTTGTTCTATCTGTGATTCCTGCTCTTATTATTCAGGGTGATTATTTGACTCAGTCTACAAATGTAAATGCTAATCTCTTCTAGAAACACACTCTTAGGCACACTCAGAAATCATGTTTGCTAGTTATCTGAGCAGTCCTGCCTTAGGCCAGTCAAATTGACACATAAATTAACGGTCACTATCTCCTGTCTCCACCCTTGGAGTTGAGCCCAGTCGCCACAGTGACCACCTACCTTGTTTCACCTCCACCTACCCTGTGTCCCCTCCTGCTGTGACTTTCCTCTTTGGATCTCAGGTCTCTGCTCCCCTATCAGCACTTCCTGTTCCTCCCACATAGGCTTCCTGCCCTCCTAGCCTGGCCTCGGGGTCTGCTTCTGCCTGGACTCAACCTCAGATGCTTCCTGTGTGTCTCCCTTCCCATAACATAAGCTTCACAAGATTCATGGAGGGAGCCGGAGTGCCTAGAATCCTGCCTGATACATCAGGGCCTCCAAAAGAGAATTTGTTGAACAGGTTTCTTATGCATAGAATGACAGTTCAACAAATATTTACAGAATGCCTGATCTGCCAAGCTCTGTGCCAGGCAACCAGGATGCTCCTGGAACAAGACAAATGCAAGTCCCATTCCCTCTTGCTCATCGTCTAGCAGGAGGGGAAAAGCAGACAATGCCCTGCAGGTGATCAGCGCTGACACAGGGATGCACAGACCAGGGCACACAGGAGGCCGTGGGTGCAGACACCAGGATAACCCCTGGAGTGGGCTAGCTTCCTGAGCATGTGACCCATGCAGCTGCATGAGGTTCTCCCTTGAAAGAGCCCCAAACTTGGTTTAATGCTCAGCTGGTGTTGTCTTGGGATCCTTAATCAACTTTGGATGAACTCTCCATGCTTTGATTTTTACCAAGTCCTACATGTGGACCTTCCTAGAAGGAAAGCTATACTGAGACAAGGGGCAGGGGGCTGTGTGGTGCAAGATGCTGGGCTCTGGGTGGGGAACACAGCACATGTACAGGCTTAGAGGTGTGACAGAGACCAGAATGCTCCAGAGTACACCACTTTGGTCCAGATGGAGTATAGAGGGCACATGGATGCCAGAGATGGCAGAGCCAGTCTGTCAAGTGCCTTGTACATCTCCCATGCTCAGGAACTTAGACTTTATCCAAAGACCGTTACAGGTGTTAATGATAGGACAGGAGGCCATAGGGGACAGGCTGAACAGTGATGCCATTTAGAGCCAGCTCTAAGGATCCAGGGCAAAGAGGCAAGGAGAACTTGGCAGATTTGAGTGACACTGAGGAGGTGGAAGCCAATGTTCAGTGAGTGGCTGAAGGAGAGACTGTGCAATGGCTCTGCTTGTGCTTACTTAGCACCTTCATGTGGTGAACTTCTAGTGAGTGCTCCTGGGCCTGGGCATAGTGCCCCACTGGTGCTGGCTTGGGAGACACCCTGGCTTCAGCCAGAGAGATGAACCCCTGAGTCTCTGCTGCCCTTCTGCTGGCACAAGCACCGCTCCAGATGAGTTGTCTGCCAGGAACTTTCATATGATAAAAATGACTGTGGTGCCATGCTCTGCCCCCAGCACCCAATTCTGCAGGAACTAAAGCCTCCCAGGTGTGTAAGATGGGGTGAGAGGGATGATGAAGGGGACTAAACGTGACACTGACAGCATCCCCACAGTCAGATGATTCTGTTCTGGCATACCCAGAAGGACAGTTAGCTGTGGTCTCCTCTAACCTCCTTCATATGATGGGGAAATAGAACCTGCAGGAAAGAAGCGAACTGTTCAAGGTCACAAAGGACAGATGCAGACTCCTAGACTCTTGATGCCATCTCACCCTAGTGTGAAGCTATGGCCCTTGACCCCTGGGATCCCCCTCCTCAGAGGAATATTTTTATTGTTTGTTTGAGATAAGGCCTCTCTCTGTAGTTCAAGCTATCCTTGAACTTGCTGTATAGCCCAAATTGGACACAGACTTAAGATTCTCAGGGCCGGCCAGATAGCTCAACAGATTAAAAGCGCCTGCAAGCAGGTGCAGGGGCCAGGGCTTTGATCCCCAGGCCTGCCATGTGAACCCCATCCCTGGGGCATGCTGAAATGGCAATTGAGACTGGGTGTGGTGGCATGGGCCTATAATCCTAGCTCTTGGGAGGCTGTAAACAGGCAGATCACTGAGTCTGATTAGTAGTAAGATCCTGAACATGCTGTAGACCCTTTCCTAAAAATAAAATAAAATAAAATAAAAAGAACAAAAAACAAAAAACCTTGAGGTACTCCTGCCACAGCCTTTTGGGTAATGGGACTATAGGCATGTACCACCCTGCACGGCTAATCAGTGGATACAAGCGGCACACAGCACGAGTTCGCAGGATGCCTCAGGATGCTTCCAACATTAAGGAACAAGCACTTGTCCCCAAAGGGTTAAGTTAGAAAAGGGTCACCTGGGATGTGCTTGCTGGCTGAAGCGACCTTGGCTGTGTGCCTCTACAGGGAGGCTGGCTATCTCTTGGAAAAGGAGTGGATAGAGATGACTATGGATACACAGAGGACTGGTCACTTCCAGGCCTTGCTAAGCCTGGGAACGGTCCCAGACAGCCAGCCAGGCCTGTTGGCACCAAGTCACTTTTATCTGAACACAGTAGTAGGGAGCTGAGAACTCGGGTGGGCGTGGCATTTTTCTTCCTTCCTGCTGAAGGCTCCATCTCATGCAAGATCTCTCTCGGGGCTGTCCCTTGCCTTGCGGTGTGGTGATGCATTATTTATTATGCTCATATCTGACATGCTTTTCTTTTTGAGACA
>PVKN010023694.1:0-14690 GCA_004027915.1 Capromys pilorides
TTTATAATTATTTGATATAATAGTAGCAAAGAAACAGTGCTGCCAATAATGAGATGTAACGGTTATTCTTTTAAATTTCTTTATAAAAATCTTGTCCTTACATATTTGGTACAGGGTCTTGCTACGCAGCTAAGACTCAAGGATCCTCCTTCCTCAGCATCCCCAGTACTGCGATTACAGGTGTGAGCTTCCATGCCCAGGGCTGGCATGGCACGGCATGAGACGGCATGGCACGCCCTGGGTTCTGGGGCAACCACAGCATGTAGTACTGGGGGTTGAACCTGTGTCCTTGAGCTTGCCAGGCAGGCATTTAGACAGCTGAGCTGTCTCCCTAGCCCTAAGATGTGGCTGTTACATCAAACAGTGCTGATTGGGGAATACGAGAAAAACAATGAATGTTTCAAAACTGATGAAACGTGACAACAGACGCTGGGGCAAAGTGCAGTTCGGACCAGTTGAACAGGCTCTTTCCTGCAGAACTACTCAGGGCCTTGATACACTGGTATCCACTATAAATCTCCAGGAGGGAAAGAGAGAATGTGGTGTTTTCCAGGTGAGTTCTGGGCCTTGTTTTGAGGAGGAGCAACTGGGACCAATGGCTAGTCACTAGCATAGTCTGGATCACACCGTGACACCCTCAGCCCTGGAAATGCTAGGTGTTGGCCCTGAAGGACAGTGCCTTCTCCCCGAGGACCTGAGCTGGGGAGCAGGGCTGGGGGAGGACAGGGCTCTGGAGAAGAAAGGAGGCCCTGCTGGGCACAGGCTCAGGTGCCTGAGTGATCAGGTAGCCCTCAGAGAGCTCCCAAGCCCTCCCAATCCCCCTTCAGGCCCCTCCCCATCTCTTAGCCAGGAGTGGGTCCAGCCAGGCCTCTGGCAGTGAGTTCTGAAGGCTCCTCTGCTCCTGGGCTCGGCCCTTCCACGGCTGGAAGGAAGTGGGACTGAACTACCAGGGTCCAACTTCTCAGCCACAAGTAGGAGAATACACCCAGGGCACACAATGCTGCAGTCACTAGGCTGGGCAGAACCTCTGTAGGACTTCTTAAAAACTAAACTGCAGTAACCAATATTTCAGAGCAAACAAAAGGACAAAGGTGAGACGGGCTGTTAAAATGGCTAAAGAAACATCGAACAGCAATGACAACCTTGTGTGCGAGGCCCCATCCACAGCCACAGGGTAAACACGCAGGTCCCTCCTCGGCCCACCTCCAAGGTGTCTCTGGCCAGGGCAGGACCTACACAGTCCAAGCACCTGCCCGTCCCTGGTGAGCAGCAGCTGCAGCAGCTGTAGTTTTCCTGGCGTCTGTTTTGCAGGCTGCATACAGCTGCTCTAAACAAGGACCTCAAATGAGACTTTAAATCGAGGCTTTAAAGGGCTCCCAGTGGAGTGAAGAAGTAACACAGTGTGAAGGGCAAACTCACACGCCCGTGCTCACAAGGGCAAATGGACTGCCACATAAGCCCGCTTCCCAGGGCCACACAGCAGGTGACTCCAGCTGAGGGCGCAGGGACCACTCACAGCAGGATTCCTGTGAACGTGCCAAGCTGGGGAGGGCACCGCACCCACCTCCGCAAGCTGACAACTGCGGGTTCACTCAGCAGGGCAGCTTCCTCTGAGCAGGCCAGGCTGCACCTCCCAGCCTCTGCTCTGCGAGGGCAGCCTGGACGGGGAAACTGACAATGCCCAGGGAACCCCAAACTCTCCACCACAGGCACGAGCCATGAAAATGGAGACTAGTAAGATAATTTTTTCCCCAATTTACCTCCTCTCTCCATTTCTCTACTCTGAGGCTACCCTGACTGAGCATAAGGGAATCTGCTCTACTGGGGACTTGACTCTCCCCTCGGAGGCCGAGGTCTGCTTGACACTGCAACTGTGAATTAGATTAGGTACCAAAGGAAGGGAGGCTTGGCACCTCGGTGGAGAGATTCTCCTAAAATAAACCTTTTGTTTATTCTAGAGACTGAAGAACAATCCTCACAGCCACTGCAAGGCCCTAACACTATATTCTCAAACTACCATGAGAAACCAGAGTCCAGCAAGGGTAGGTCTGCCTTGTCCAACACGTTGTCCCCAGTGCCAGGCACATGACAGGTGCTCAGCAGATGTGGATGGGTGGGTTGGTGGACTGGTGGGCATCTGGATGGATGGATGGACACACAAACAGATGAATCAATAAATGAATTAGGCAACGAGTAGCTGGGAGAACAGATGGAGAGAACATTGAATGTATGAGTGAATGAATGAATTCAAGAGCAAATGAAAGTTGGAAGGAGCTTTCCAAGAACACTCAGCCCTCAAGGCTCCCTTGGTTAACAGACTCACCAGAGCCATCAGGAATGGACCTCACAAAAGTTGGCAACATCTTGACCGTGGCTGTTGGGTTATAATCCCGGGAGAGACCATTCCTCATCTCCTCCTTGAAGCGAGCCATGATGTCCACCAGAGTTTCATCAGAGAGCCGCATGGTATAGAGATACTTGTCAATCTGGGGGAGGACAAAAAAGAAGGAGGGTGAGGGGAGGCTGAGAAAGGCCATTTCAGCTCAGGCCTGGCTAACGGAAGGCAGGGCCCGATGAGGCCAGCCAGCTCCTGCAGGCACTGAAACACCTACACCGGCACATCACATGACGAAGGCCATTCAACTGGCAGCAGCTATGCCACCCACTGCAGGCTTACAAATACACCAAATCCCAGTTTGGCATCTGAGAAACAAACCAGGCAACTCCAAGATCCCTTCCACCCTCTGGATGTTCTGAGGAGACTGTCCTTCAGACAATGGAGGCAGGTTTCCTCCTGTGTCGGGCACACCGAGGCCCCTATCCTTCTGTGAGAAGGGGCCTGTCACCCTCACATGGATGGCAGCACCACCAAGATTAGGAATAAGGGCTCTGAGGGACCAGGGAGATAGCTACGTAGCACAAGTGCCTGCCTGGCAAGTGCAAGGTCCTGAGTTCAAACCCTGGTCTCACGCAAAAAAAAAAAAAAAAAAAAAAAAGGAATAAGGGCTCTGAGCCAGCCCCTGTGCCAAACAGATGTGTGAATTTCAGTTTCTTCAACAAAAAAACTTAAGACAATAAGGCCTAATTCAGAACATAGTATGTGCTCAATAAACATCAGCTCTCCATTAGCATGAGCAGCGCTGGTTGAGTTTCCTTAAGCACAACTTGAAGGAAAGGAGAAATGGCAGCCGGAGGGCTGGATCCCTTGGGAGAACACGGGGTGGCAGGACCAGAGCACAGATCTCAGCCCTGGAGACAGAACCCTAGGCCCCACATCCATGTGTGCGTGTCTCTAAGCAGACTGCCCTGCCCTTGGGCAGTGCTGCCCTAACCTGCTCTTTTCCTTGAGCCCCCTTCCCTCCTAACTTGATCAGGGGCTGGGCTGCTTGTTGTTGGCTGTCACTGGTCATTGTTCCTTCACAGCATCTTCCCATTTATTCTCTCCAGAAGTCTTTACAGCAGAGCGGGGAGTGTGGCTCAGTGGTAGGACACGTGCCTGCCCCCGCACAAGGCCACGTGGATCATAAAAAAAAAAAAAAAAAAAAAGGGCTTCCATGGCACCTGCTGCTCAGCTGACACTGGGTAGACATCTGTCCTGCGCAGTCCCGCAGAGGTCCCTTGGTTGCCTTCCCTCTAGAGGCCCTGGTAACCAGGCGCCTGGAGCCCTGGGCCTTGCGCAGCTCAGGGCTGTCCACCCTCAGCCTTTCAGGCAGCCTCTGCCCCGGCACCACAAGGCCTCCCAGCACAGCCCCGCACATGGCTCTCGGGACCATAGGCCAGCTCGCCAGTCTCTGGCAGCTCCTCTGGCTTCCCTGTTCCTGTCGTCACCTCTGCCTGATGTGCCCTTTCTTATCTTCCCAGCTCTCTCTCTCTCTTCCTGGCCTTCATGGTTCAGGGCAATGGCAGAACCCCACCCACAGTGCCAGTCTCTCATGGCCGACCCTTCCCTGTCGCCTATGGGCGGTGTCTGCCTGCCGCAGTCTGGACCTCCCTGTGACACGCAGCCCTGCATGCACAAGGCTCCGACAGCCAAGCAGATTTATGGGCCAGTGAGGCTGGAGAGACCTTGAAGCTTACTGCCCCTGAGAATGGCACTGTGCTCACAGCTCAGAGCAGTCAGAAATGTCCCAGCTCAAGGACACGGAGACTCTACGCTAGGTCACTTGTGCACAGTTTGGACCTGGGCTGCCTTCTTGCTCTGTCTCCAGGCCTCATGCTCCCCCAGGCCCAGCCTACCTCCTGCCTCGTGGGCAACTGAGGGGCTGGCAGGGTCAGCTGGGGTCTCTGACCCACCCCACCACAATCATTACCCATTCCCTTTCCTGTCTCCTTCAAGAGACAGTGACACAAGAAAGGACAATCAGAAACCATGGATACCCGAGAAGGAACTGTTAGCCCTATGGCCCCAGGAGAACACAGCATGCTCTACCCCAGTGGTCCTTATGTCATGGTATCCTCAGACTGGGGGCTTCCATGCAGCAGTCATGGTACCAGTGTGTCGGAGATAGCTTCACCCAGGGGGCAACGCTGGAGAGTCCCATGCAGGCAGGAGGAGCATGTGAGGCCTGAGGTGAGGGAGAGCCATGCTGCGTAGCAGAAACAACTCAGTATAGAGCCGAGGAGCTGGCTTGGGGCACAAGGGCCTGCCTGACAAGTGCAAGGTCTTGAGCTGGATTCCAAGGAAGGAAAAGGGTGGGGAGAGAGGGAGAGGGAGAGAAAACATTCGGGGCTGGGGAGATAACTCGATGGTCTAAGTGCCCACCTGGCAAGCACCCTGGTACCGCATGCCATGCTAGCCTGGAACCCCGGGCACACCATGCTAGCCACTGCAGCTGGGCATGGTGGCACACGCCTCTATAATCCCAGCACTGGGGAGGCTGAAACAGGAGGATCACTATGAGTCCAAGCTGTATGGTGAGACCTTGTACTAAATAAATAATTTATATATATATATATATATATATATATATATATATATATATGCTTGTAAATAAATAAATAAGTCAACATGGAGCCAGCAGGCAGTGGAAGAGGTGAGGTAAGGAGGAGCATTACCAAAACCAGGTAGGGCCGAAGAAGCCACACAAACAAACGTAGACCATACCCCAAAGCACACCCTGGCCCTGCCTGGATGAGAATCCAGGTTGAACTGTCTGCCAGATGAAGGGCAGGTGAGCATGCGCAGGACCACAGTCACAACACCCCGCTGGCCAGGCTTCGGCTACCACACTTGTCACACTACACAGCATGACAACCTGCTACGGAGAGGCCCAGACCTGACACCCCGTGTCCCCAGAAAGAGGCAAGCACTGAACAGACTCCTCGGCTCTCCCGGTCGCCTGGCACCACGCAAGAGCTCACATCACACAGGCTGCTGCAATGAGACTCTATTTAAGGGTTTACAAACAACAAGTGCTTCTCGGCCCTGGCTAGCCTGAACTATACAGCAAGATCCTCTCTCAGAAAGACACACATACATATACATACACACACATACAAACACACAAATATTATTGGGTCCAATGCTCTTCTCCCCCACTTTACAGATGTAGAAACTGAGGCCCAAGAAAGTAAGTGATCAGTTGAAAGCACATAGTGGGCCAGGGAAGTGAGGTCCTGTACCTGCACATCTAAGGCTCCACTGCCACTGGGGAAGACAAGCCCCCTACTGTGTGGCGCGCTGGCTTAAGGAAAGCTGTCAAGGCCTAAGGACTTTCCCCCTCCTATGCAGGTTCATGCCAGGCTGGGGGCCAGCCTCCGGCCAGAAAGGATATACAACTGGGAAGCACAGGAACTGAAACAGGGCTTCCTGGATTTCACAGACAGCAAGATCCTCAGCAGGGCAGAGGGGGGCATTAAAACCAGCACAGATTCTGGATCAGCCTGGGCTTGGCTGGGCTCACCAGGAGGGAAATCACCTCCCAGGCAGGCCACACCTGGCAGGTAACACACCATGCAGACCACGTGGCCCTTCACACGGTCCTGAAGCAGTGGCCTGGGAGAAAAGTAGGAGCACCTTGCTGAACAAGGGCCACTTTCCTCCTGCAGAGCAGCCCTGACAGCTGAAAAGGGGAGGCTGAGAGGCCTGCAGGAGGTGGGCGTAGGGAGCAGGCAGGGAGGAAAGAAAAGCAGGGAAAGGAGCCATTCAGAGCACGGCATAAGCCAGCAGGAGGGCTGGCCAAAGGCGCCTCGGGCTGGGCCAATGTCTGTGGCCCTTTCAACTTTTCCTTTTGTTTTGATTAATTCTTTTTTTTTTTTTTTTTTTTTTTTTTTAGTACCAGGGATTGAACTCAGGACCTCGCGCTTGCCAGGCAGGTGCTTATGCTACTGAGCTATATTCCCAGCTCCTTTCAACTTTTCTACTTCTGTCCTCTCCACGTCTCCAAATGTTCTCCATTCTTCCCTCTCTCCCATGCACACACAATTTCCAGCTTGCTGCTGCCCCTCTCTAAAGGTGCTGCCTCCGACCCACTGCTGCTTTACTGCTGAGGCCAAAGCATCCTCCGGCACGGGCTTCCCACTTGCTGATGGGGAGGACCCAGGTCTGTCCTCTTCTGGGAACTTTTACTGCAAGCCTTGGCCTTTGGGCCACTGTCAAAAAACAGGGACCCTCGAGAGCCACAGCAGGAGCCTTGGCTGTCCGACGCTTACTCTGCTCAGGGTGGTCTGGAACAGGAGAGGCTCTGGGTCCCAGGCACCACACACCAAGCTGGGTCCTGCAGCTCTTATCTGACCCTGACAAAGCTCCCATCCAGCCTCGGGGGCTCCTCCTTCATCCCCTGAGGGAAAAGTCCCTGCCCAGGAAGGTGGGAGCCCAGTTGGCTCCACAGGACTGGCACGCTTATCCAAATGCTTTTGAACCAAGGGGGCTTGAAGTTCTCAGAAGCTGCTACCACTGGACCCCAGCCAAGGCACCAGCAGCGGAGACTCAGCCAAAAAAAGACCCCAGAGCCTGACACTGCATGCTCCTCACACACACTGCTGTGCCTAACTCCAGCTCACCTCCTCCCAGGAAGCGAATTCATGACTCGACATTCCCAGGTGAGCAGGCTACGGGTGGCCTGAGTGCCACTAAGCACCGGTAACCTGGACGTGTCCATGGCCCAGGAAGGGACACAGCCATGGAAAACCTCAGTCCTTCTCAGGCACTGTCCTGTCCTGTGAGGGTGAAGAAGAGGCCAGGCAGCAGGCGCAGCTCAGGGAACATGAACACCCACACTCAAGGTCCTGGGTGTGATCCCCAGAACTGCAAAACAATAAAACTAAGGAAAAAAGGGAACTTCCTATACCAGATAATTCATTTGAAAAAAAAAGAGCCAGCAGTGAAATTAATAAGCATGTTAGTTCATGAGTAGGGAGAAGATTTCAACATTGATTTCAAATCTACTTCCCTTTCGTGAGGAGACTGATTCAGTCAGGAGAGAAGGTATTGACCCCCATCAGCCACACCAGCTCACATCCCCAGGGGCTCTGCCCTTCCTCCACAGGACAGTCACATTGGGACAGTCACGAGCGTTATCCCACCTGCACCTCAGAGCGGGAAACAAGAGCTTGTGGCCGCCAGATGCCAGGCGCAAGGCAGGTGGTGCCTTAATGTGTTAGTTCCCGTTTTAGCCACTATAATCCAGGGAAGTGGCAGCGAAGAAGACACCATTCTCTCCATTTTATAGGGGAAGAAACTGAGACCCATGACACCTGCCAAGTCACACGTCTTATGAACAGCGGCAGGGTCCAGGTGCTGGTCATTTAGGGCTTCTCCTTGAGCACCATCACTCTTGCTCAGGTGTTGGAAAGAGCAGGGGCTGTGAACAAGGAGAGCTGAATCCAAATCTTAGATCTACTATTTCTCATCAGCATGGCTGTGGACAACTAACTTTCCTCACTTTCAAGATGGGGCTAGTAGCACTTCCACCTAAGAGGGGTACGGGAGAATCTTAATAATGTGACAGGAACAAAGTAAACACTGAGTGTCCAATCACTCAGCCACATAATCATATGTCCCCAACTCCTTTTGCATAAATACCTTTAGAAAGCATGCACTATAAATGCTGTTGACCCATTTTGTAGATGAAAGAATTACAGCCAGGTGGCAATATGCCTGGAAACATGGCAAATGAAAGAGTCTAGCAAAATTTCTCTCAAACATTTGTACTGTTTTTTAAAAAACAAGAACAAACATACTTACTTTTAAAGTATTCAGATAAGTACAAATCCATAAAAAAGTAAAAAGTGTAGGACTTCCCCTAGTGGAGCTTTCTCTGGCAGGACCACTTCACTCGGATGCTGCTTTTGAAGTTTTGTTTTACAAAACTGAAACCCTCAATGCTTGCTCCTTAACTCTGTCTCCCTTTCCTCTAAGGACAGCTCTAAGACTTGCAGTAACTAACGGTCAGTTTAGGACTTCTGTGGGACCCTGCCTGGCTGGATGCCAAGGCAAAAACGGGCAAAGCTCTAGCTTTGGGCTCCTGGCAGCACCTCTGTCTCGGGGGTGTGTTCCTGCCTCTACTCAGTCTAGTTCTTTCCTGAGCTGGTCCTTTCACATCCTGTTTCCTGTGGGGAGAGGCAAGGCAGGCAGGGCTACTTCCAACGGCCCAAGTAAAAATTACAGGCCAGAGCAGGGCCGTGGGTGGCCAAGACGATCCACCCATCAGTGAAAACCCTGGGGTGGACACCACAGTCCCCGAGTCCTGGTGCACACTCCTTGCTCAGGGCTCAGGAGAGCCAGGCCAGGGCTTCCTGGAGTAGCAAAACCAGGGACTACAGGAAGCTTCAAAGCTCTGTCGCTCCACAAGCTACACAAAGACCCCGTTGACCATGCACCATGGCTGGCGCCAGCCCCATGTGTCTGGACTCCTCTTTGTGCCTGTCTGTACGTGGCCTTAGGACCACCTGGCCCCACCTCACTGCTCCAGGTGGCAACCAAAGAAACTACTCTCTGGCCCAGTCTTGAACTCAGTCTCTTAGCAGGGACCACAAGGGAGACACGTTGACCTGCTGGCGCCCCTACAGTAAGCACCAGCTCCCAGCACTCTCGCACAGCAGCCCTGACAGGGGTTCATTACCTCCAAAGTCTCTCTTTACACAGCCACTATCCCAGGCCTCACAGATGCCAAAGCCACTCACCTCCTGCAGAACACAGGCCATGATCGGCCCACCCCACACTGTCCACTCCTCTCCTCAGCATCCCCTCGGCCTCAGGCGTCCACTCCAGAGGAATCGTGGACAAGTCACAGTGTGTGTCTTTGCTGGCACTGCACAGATGAAAACATGGCCCACACCTCTGCTAGACTAGGATGGTCAGGAGTGTGGGGGCCATGCCTGCCAGGCTCTTGCCGAGCCCTGAAAGCCCCAGAGACACTGTTCGGTAGCCCCCAAGTCCTGGGGACAGTGCCACACAAAGGCTCCTGGCTGGGCTGGGTGGTGCTTCTCCTGAGCGGGAGGCCCCTAGTGCCGCCTAGCCCAGGGAGGTCTCAGAGGTTTGCTGCCTCAGATAAGGCCTAGTGTACTCCTCTTCCCCGAATGGCCCAGCCCTTCACCCCCATCACCAGTCCCTCTGAGAGGCAGAGAGTGTCTGGCCTGTCTAAGCTTCTTCCTGAAAACCTCCCAGGCTGGCTGCGGCAGAAGGACAGAGGGGCCCCAAAGATAATCAGGAGTCTCACTCCCCTATTCCAGCTTCTTGGGACGGCTGAATCATCTGTATGCCAACTACAGAAATTCTGCTTCGGAAAATAAATTTCATTACAGAGGCTCCTCAGTGACAGACTCAGCAACATCATTAAAGCAAAAAACCAAGCCGTAGGCACCCGCAGGCCGGCGCCTGCTCCTCCTGCCAGCCCAGCCCAGCCCTCTGCTTACTGTTCTGTTTCAGTGAATGTGGACCAAGCCCCTCCACCAGTGATGGTGAAACTTTGTGCCCAGGTGACATGAGGTTCTGGGAAGGAGACTGCCCCGTAGTCAGTGCTGGGCATGCAAACCACCATATGCAAATCCACAGAGCCTAGGAGGTGGCCATTAACCTCACTCCACAAAGGAGGAACCACAGGGTCCACAGGTGACGAGCACCTAGCAGCCAGGACAGCATGAGCTCAGGGCCCTAAACTCAGCCCTTCTGCCTTCTTCCTCAGACTCCTCTGGCCAGGAGGCCAAAGCAAGGTCCCTGGCCTTGGCACCCATTAATAAAGAGATCCAAGCTGGTGAGAGTGGCTGAGCCCTCGTTCAGGAAGAAAACAAAGCTGTCACCCTGAGCTAGCTAAAAATACTGGGTCCAGAGCTCTCCAGGGAAGACAGCAGCCTGGAATGTGGCAGGGCAGGAACAACAGGCTGTTCTCAGGATAGCTTGGGAGGGGGCCGGCTAGGGCCCCTAATTCCTAGCATCCTGGGCTCTGCCTACAGAGGGAGGTTCACTTTCTCTGCAGTAAAAACAGCCCCTCACACTGGGGTAGCAGATTTAGCAGAAGAGACTCGGGCCTGAAAACAAAAGTCTGCGGTACTGCCTCCACACGGGACTCTGTGCAAGACACTCCCACTGCCATGCGCATTTCTATTAGCAACACAGCAGAAATGCACCTGCCCTCTCACCCGTCCCTCAGAACTCATGACCCAAAAATATAGCTAATGTGTTTACATTTTCAAAAAAGTATGACAGTATAACTAATAAGAGGACAACAATATGCATTGTATCAAATATTGAAATGTACTAACATGTTTTGAAACTGTCAAAAATAAAAAGCATGACAGTAAAAGACACATTGTCATTAATTCCTCTCAAAATACTTCCTCGCGCTCTGATCACACCCACTGGGCCGCTCTTGCTGCTTTCTGAAGCAGTCCAGGAAGTCGTTCTTCGTGGGTATCTTTAAGCTGTGCGGCTATGGCTATCTTGATACTCTGGATCAATTCAAAATGTCTACGATTCAGGGTCATTTGGACTGTGGGAAGAGCCAGGAGTCACAGGCCCAGAGCTGGTGAATAGTGGGGGTGGGAGCACACCTCGGAGGCCTTTCACAGCTGCCTTTCGTTGGCTGGCACTTGGAACACCATTAGGTTTAGTTTTTTTTTTTTTAATTCCCAGCCTTTTTTTTTTTCCTACTTTTTATTTTGTTTATTTATTCATTCATTCTTTTATTTTTTTGTTTTTTATGTATTTAGGGTCTCATTGCACAGATCGGACTCGTAGTGATCTTATTTTCAGCCTCCCAAGTGCTGGGATACAGGCATGCCACCACACTGTCTCAGTTACCGGTTCAGCACGCTTCAGGTGCAGGGCCAGCACGGCACGCCAGGGATCAAACCCTAGTCCCATCGGCCTAAGCAAGCACGCTAATCTGCTGGGCTATCTGGCCAGCCCTATTCAGCCTACTTTTGATCATTCTTCATAAAGGTACTCACAAGAGGATTTACAGAGCTACTTCAGAAAGTGCCAAGAACTATGGCATGCATTGTTCAGAGCAACAGGTTACAGTATTGTAAGACAGATTATGGCAATGCCTTTTACTATAACCACTTAAAATTTAAACACACTATATTTTTTGATCAGCCTATGTATGGCAAGAACATGAGCTCTGCAGCACTTTGGATGCCTAAGAACACAGACATTTTCAACACCTAGGGCGGCATTTTGTCTACTGGCAAGTACACACGGACAGGCAGATGGCTTGTGAGGTCTCTCCCAGTTAGAAACAGAGGCAGAACAGGAGGCAGGATCCCTGCCCAGACTTGAGGCTCTGGTTATCCAGGACACCACGTCAGCAACACGACTGCTCAAGTGCCTACAGGTGCGCTCTGGGTGAGTTACAGGAACAGCATTTATCTGGCCAAATAAATGAGCAGATAACAAAACAAGTCACATATCACATCCAAGAGATGAGGATACAGAGCCCCACTCAGAGAGCTCAAAAGACACCTAACAGCACCGCTCAGGCTCAAGGTTTTTAGACATCATGGATTCTGGCCTTCTATTCTTAGCAGTGGGGAAACTGAGGCCCATGGATCAAAGGACAGAGTTGGGTCTGGAATGTAGCTCAGTGGCAAAGCTCTCGCCTAATGCAGTGAGGTAAATGCAGGGCAACTCTGTCCCTGATTCTGAGGCACCAGATTCACTGTTCAGCAGAGCACTGTTTAACAGGATACCCAGTGAAATAAATTTATTTATTTATTTACTTACTTATTTTTGCAGAACCGAATATTGAACTCAGGCCCTGAAGCACTTATTCTACTGAGCTATCTCCCCCGGGCTCCTGAAATTCATTTTAACGAAATACTCTATTTAACCCACCATAAGTAGAATACTATTTCAACATGTAACCAACATTTAAAAATGTGAAATGAGTTATTTCATATTCCTCTGGCCACATTAAGTTTTTTTTGTGTGTGTGTCTTTTTGAGACAGGGTCTCACTGTGCAGTTCAGGCTAGCCCTGAACTCAAAGCTATGGACCACTATGCCCTGCTGTATGCTTTTCTGTAATCAGTCTTCTAGCAGTCACTACTCCACGTGTGGCACTGGAGTGGCCTCCCAATAGGAGCCACTGCCCAAGGCTCCCAGAGCAAAGCTGTGTGTGAAATGCCAGAGTCCTGCTATCCAGCACAGTAGCCACCAGGCGTAAACAGCTGTCAGACACTTGGCATGTACTACATCTAGCTGGGTATGGTGGCACGTGCCTATAATCCCAGCACTCTTAGTAAGCTGAGGCCGAAAGCTCATAAGTTTTAGCCAGCCTGGGCAACTCAGTCAGACCCAGTTTCAGAATAAAAAAGGACTAGGGATATGGCTCATTAGAGAGATCCCGGGTTTAATCCCCAGTACCCAGCACCTCCCCCCCCCCAAAAAAAAAAAGGTAAAAAAGAAAAAGATAAGTGCCAAGTTTGATGTGAGAAGTGCTATTGAGTCATATAGATTTTCAAAAACTTAATGTGAGCCGAGCTGGCACAACGAAACGCTGGCTCAGAAAAAATAAAAACAAAGCAAAGCAAAGCATGTCTTCCATGACACAGGAGTCTTCATAAAGAAACAAAGGCCAAAGCCATAGACAATCCTGTGTGTCTCTGTGCCAGCTTTGATGATGAGTGGCCAGCCATGGAGACATATGATTGGACAAAAAAGATGCAAATCCAACAGCAAGCTGGGCATGGTGGCACACACCTGTAATCCCAGCACTGGGGAGGCAGAGATAGGAGGATCATTGGAAGTTTGAGAACAGCTTGAGGTACAAAGTGAGCTCAAGGCCAGCCTGTACTGCTAGGGAGACCCTGCCTCAAAGAAGACAAAAAAAAAAAAAATCCAACAGCAGTAAATGAGAACTTAGCAGGGCCTGTTTGCGTAGATTCTTCTCTTATCTCTGTTTCTAAAGAGATAAGGATGTTCCCTTCCTTCAGACATAGGGTAAAGACCCTCTTGAAGGTGTCTTGTCTTAAAACTTGTTTCAGGGCCAGGGAGATAGCTCAGCGGTCTAAGCGCCTGCCTGGAAAGCACTAGGACCCAGCCAGGGTCAAGCCCCAGTACCACATGCTGTGCCAGCCCCATAACGGAGAATGGTGGCACACACCTACAGTCCAGTGCTGGGGAGGCTGAGACAGAAGGATCACTATGAATCTGAGCTGCATAGTGAGATCTTGTAACAAATAAAGGGTTAAAAGAAAATTTAAAAAACAAGAAAACTTGGGGGCCAGGGAGATTGCTCAGCAGTCTAAAGTGCCTGCTTAGGCAAGCTTAGGTTTGATCCCTGGCACCACATGCTGCGCCAGTCCTACCCCCAGGGCAGGCTGAGCTGGCAAGAAAGAGAGAGAGAGAGAGAGAGAGAGAGAGAGAGAGAGAGGCAGAAAAAAAAAATAGGAGCCAGGGAGATAGCTCAGGGCCACAAGTACCTGCCTGGCAAGTGCAACGTCCTGAGTTCGATCCCCGATTCTGCAAAAAACAACAACAACAACAAAAAATCCCAAGACAACTTGTTTCAGAGGAAGACCAGAAAATCCCTTCCTAAGTGTTAGGACCTGCTTCAGGGAAGGCAGCAGAGACCTTCCTGTTTCTGTTTCCTCAAATTGTCAAAGTGATATTTTGGGATAGGATACCCTGAACACTGCAAAAGGGAAGTGGTCTTTTTATTTCTATGGTGCTAAGTCTCTACCTCTATCCACGCCATCCACCCAGACAGTGTCCTGGAAGGCACCAGGATCTAAGAGAGAAATGAGGTGGATGGGTCTGCCAGAGGCAAACTCCATGTGTCAGTCATTAATGAATCCAACAGTGGTTTACAGCATGGCAGGCATAGGTTATCATAAGGTTATAAGGGTATTATGGGGTGTTCTTTCAGGGTCAGGTTGCCTTGCCTAGGGGCCCTGTGTCAGACGCAAGCAGAGATGAGAAGGTGGACAAAGAAGGCAAAAGAAGAAATCCACAAAGCAGAACAAATCTCTAACATCTCACTGTGATGACTACTGACCAATCTCCCACTCAAGCGGAAAGAGTGGAAGGGTCAGCACTGAGCAATGGGAGCTGGGGGGCAGGGGGAGTAGGGCAAGCACAAGCCAAGGAGCTGGTGTTCAGGGGGAGCAGAAGATGGGGCCAAGGGACCTGGATGATCCTGAGCCAGCTCTGCCCCTCTGCATTGAGCCCTTTCCCCCTTGGGTTTGTCTCCCTAAACTGCACCACGTGAGAGCTGGGTGGAATTCGTGGAAAGAACACTGTTTCTGAGT
>PVKN010023695.1:0-14726 GCA_004027915.1 Capromys pilorides
GTAATTTTGTTATAGTAATGAAAAACACACCCCCATCCAGGGCCCTCTGTCCTCTAGAGGAGGACTGCATACATGTGTTTAATTATGGTGACAAATGGTATCAGCTTTCAGAATGACTTAAACCCCAAGTCATGAAAGAGAATAAAAAGGAAAATCTGTACATGCACAGTGAATTTTCCTTTCCATATTTTTTTTTTTTTATTTTAGGGAAGGGTCTACAGGGTGTACAGGCTCTCACTACTAGATCAGACTCGTAGTGATCCATCTGTTTGCAGCCTCCCAAGAGCTGGGATTACAAGCATGCACCACCATGCCCAGTCTCAATTGTTGTCACAGGGTGCCCCAGGGGCAGGGCCAGCATGGCAGGCCTGGGGATTGAACCCTGGGTCCCTGGGCCTGCTTACAGGTGCTTTAATCCACTGAGCTATTTGGCTGGCCTTTTTTTCAGTTTTATTTTATTTTGTTTTATTTTCTTTTCTTTTGTAAGGACCTTCAAGGTCTACAGGGTCTCCCTATGCCTTTCCCTATTTTCTGTTGCAATCCTTTGACTTGCTCCACAGGCCTCTTGGTATCACCCCTCCCCCAGCCAGGACAGTCACTGCTGCCTCCACAGGGAGCTATTCCTGTGCCCAAGGAAACAGTGGCAGCCAGAACTGGGAACCCTGGCCCGGAAGCCTTTGGCGGGCAGAGAGAGGACAGATATCCAGCCAGCAGAGGACACTAGAGACCACAGAGAAGGGAGAAGGTCTGATGTGGCCACTCCCTCTCTACGTGGGGCAACGGCAGGGAACCAAGTGGCCTCAGAATCTTCCTTGTATACTTGAGGAAATGGGCCCACCGAGGGCTGTAGACTGTTCATGTCCCCACCCCTAAATTTGCATGTTAGGACCAAACCACCTGTGTGATGACTGACATTGGCAGGTTGGGGGCTTTGGGAACAATGAGGTTTGAATAAGATCACATGTGTAGAGGCCCAGGAAGGGATTAGTGGCAGGACCAGGGTTTGCCTCCTGCCTCACAGGAAGCCGGTCATCTGCGCCCCGGGATAAGAGCTTTTCCACCAGTCCAGCTATATTGGCTTCCTAATCTCGGATTCTTGGCCTCCAGACACGTGAGGAAGAAACACTGCTGTTTAAGCTGCCTGCTTTCTGATTTTGCAGCCTAAACGAATACAGGAGGGAAGAGGTTTTCTTATGGCCACAAACAGAAGTGCTGTAAAATTGGGGTAGGGGTGGAAGCCACAGCACAGTGGTGCCACTACGTGGAGAATCCACGTGGCCCATCCCACATCCCCATGGGTGTCCTGTGGAAGGGGCTCCAGACACATCTTGAGGGGAAGGGTGAGGGCATATGAGCAGGAGGGCAAGGTGGTCTTTCTCATGACAGGCCTGACCTGCGCTGGCAAAGTCTGCCTCAGGAGGCAGAGCCACTCATCACTGAAAGGTGCTAGTGGCTCCTCTCCCAGTATCAAGCTGAGAAAGCAAAGCAGGTAGGTCGTGCCCCACCCCAGGGTCTTCCCATGATCAGATCTGAACAGAAGGAGCGGGCCTCTGTGAGCACAGGTGGCTATAGGAAGGAGCCAGGACAAGAGTCTCCTCTGGAGAGCCCTTCAGTCTCTCAGCGAGCCCACCCCACCCACACTCCTCCAAGAGCTCGGAAAGGCTCCTACCAGGATGTCCAGGCAGGCGGCCTTCAGCAGGGTGATCTGGTCTGCGATGGTCAAGCTAGTGAAGCCTGGCAGACGTTTAGCAAACTCCACAATCTTAATAATGCACTTGGTGGCCAGTTCACTGAACTTGTCCCATAGGCCCAGGTCCAGTCGGACTCGATGGTCAGCGCTGGAATTCTGAGAAAGATGAGAGAGAGAGAGAGAACACCATCAGGGCTAGGTTTGAAGGTCCAAAGTAGGGCACAAACTGAAGTGTCTTCTTTTAATGGGCTGCCACTTTAGTCTTGACTGTGGAGCTTTGAGGCTAAGTGCTTCGTCTGGATTCGTCGTTTTATTTTAAAGTGTTTAAGATCTCATGTGTGTATCCCTGTTAATAACAGATGAGGATGCGCTTCTTTACATGCAGTTGTTGATGAGTGTCCGAAGGAGGATATTATTTTAGATAATGAATTAACAGCTCTGGCATTTGCTCCGAGTACTGGCTAATAATACCCCAGCCCCCTCCCGCTGGTACTGGGAACTGAATGCAGGGCCTCTGCATTGAACTATATCTTCAGTCATTTCTTTTTTTTTTTTTGACAAATTATCAACACCCAGAATGCCAGGAACCCTATAAAACCAATGTTCAAAATTTTCAACAAAGGCATTGCAATGGGGAACAAAGAAAAGGGTTAAAAGTGAATCAAATCAAATGCACCAGTTTTGCAGCTATCAGTGAGCAGCAGGGGGCATTCAGGGAAGGACACGGCAGGGGGGGTTGGGGGGGAAGGCCCCGGCGGGTACACAATACAACACGGACACATCTCAGACACACTATGCTGAATGAAAGGAGCCAGACACAAAAGCCTACACACGAAATGACTCCCCTCACATGGTATTCTGGGAAGGGCGAATCATTCCATAGTGATAAAGACCATGGTACTGGTTTACAGAGGCGGACCACAAGGTGCATGAGGAATGCATCTTTTCTGGAGTGATGGAAAGGTTGTACCCTTGCTGTCATGGTTACAGGACTGCTACTTCCACCACACTCGTCAAACTGTATAAGGAAGATAAAAAATTACACTGTGTACATTATGCTCTAGAAATGAACTTAACTTTTAAAGGGACCTGTTTAGATAAACTATAAGCTTTATTTTGATTCTGATTCAAACGAAGTGTAAAGAGACCTTGACCCACATGAGAAACACTAGAGATCTGAGAGCTCATGGTGTCTGATATGTCAGTTTTAAAGAGGCAGCCCTGGCACTGCTTTGTCTGTAGATGTTACTTTCATGTACAGCACAACCTCCAGAAGGAACTCTAGTGGGGTCCATGAGAGCACTACCATCTTTTGAACACTGTAGTTGGTCAGGAAAACCATATGTGAAGCCAACGTAGTGATGTATTCCTATAATCCCAGCACTTGGGAGGCTGAGGCAGGAGGATTGCATTGAGTTTGAGACCAGCCTGGGCCACAGAGTGAGTCCAGGCCAGCCTGAGCTGCAATAGCAAAACCCTGCCTCAAGAAACAAAACATATTGATCCAGAGCAGGCCAATGACACTCAATTCTGAGACTTCGGTGGGTGGGTGGGGGATTGAGAGGCTCTTGGTCAGTGACTGTTACCAAGAGTTTCAGGGACTGCCAGAGGGAGAAAGCTTCTGTAAAACTGAAGCCAACTTAAAGGAAAGCTGAGATGAAGGTGGGAAAAGGGGCTTATCCTGTTGACTCTGAGCTGCAGGATAAAGCCATGCCTGATTTACCTGAGGATTTTTGTTTTTTTAAATCTAAGTAGATTTTAAGTTGAAGCAACAAAAACTTCGCCGAGTGCCCATAGGAACTGACAGCTCCCAGAGGAGAGGCGCTGCCTCTGCACCACCCACCTGCCAGCAGCATCATACTGCTGACCCATCTCCCTCTTCCTACCCTGGCCCCAGTAAAGCAAATGTACTGCACAGCCAAACGAAAGGGCCTGCTTAAAAACACAAAGCACTGCTCAGAAGCTCCAGTGCGCTTTTATCTCACTCAAGCTGAAAGTCAAAGTCCTTCAGGGCCTCCGCTGGCTGCTCCCTGTGCCTCCACCCGAGCCATGCAGGCCTTCTGGCTACCTATGAGGACGCCAGGCAGCCCTGCCGAGTTCTGGCGCTTCCGCGGGTTAAAGCCACGCCTGGACCTGCATGCCCAGGTTGCTGCAGAAGGTGCTCCTCACTGCCTCACTCTCTGACCTCTCCCTCCTCTTACCCATGCTCACAGACCTCATCTGACGCGCACGATCCATCTGTCTTCACTGTCAGGACGCCAATGGTCCAGGGAACACACAGCAGAGACTTAACAGCTAGTTGAGTAACTCAGTGAGTGAAGTTCCCAGAAGTCCTTGCTTGTTTGTAATCTCCCAGAATAACTCGCTTTGAGGCCAGGGTTCAGAGCTTCTGCACCTCCCAGGCAGCGGCCTGCACCTGCTCCCCAGGGCTTGACCTCTGCAGCTTTGCGAGACAGAACTGAACCCTCCCCTAAAAGGCAGGGCTCGGTGGGGGCTGGTGCTGGGCCTTCTGAGGAGCGTGCTAAGTCAGTAGAGGGCGCTCTGCACCCCAAAGTAATGCCTTCAGTTCTCCACATCTATTGAAGTCAGTCCATAGGAGTCAATAAAACCAGCTATTGCTCTCAGAGTCTGCAAGAAAATTCAAAAGAAGAGTTTACGTACGGACATCCTAAAAAATGAAGGCCCCACCGCCTTCCTGACACTCCTTGCAGACAGTGAGCGCGCATCCTCTGGATTTATTGTATTCCATTCACAAGGACCTCGGTAGACTGCAGCACACTCGGGGGAGCAGAAGATCAAGATGTGCAGCTATTCAGGCTGTAATTAAATTTAATAGGCAGTTTATCTGGTTCGTAGGAAGATGACATGGAAGAGAGGGACGGAGACGGGAAATCATCTTACAATAGAGTATCCATCTGGAAAAAAAGACATCGCTCGAGCCAGCGAGTGTGAACGAAATCTTCATCAGCAGTGGATGAGGTCACTTCATCATGCGCCGCGTGCAGACAGAGGCCTGTCGCACCTTCTATTAAAAATAATGCACAGCTGTGGTAACAGCATGTAAATCTAACTCACTATTATGCAAACTGAAGGGAAGAGGCAGTTAATAAAAGACAAAATAACCTGGTGTTTTATTATACTGGTTGCTGGATTCATAGGCGCGAGGGTTAGAATGGCTTATATGTTATCTTCCCGCTGCAACCAATGCACAGCCGTAGCCTGTCCGCGATGGTAGTGAAGGGGTTCAGGGAGCATGGAGGAAGCCAGGGTTTTTGGGGCATCTGTAATGTGCAGGGAGGGAAACCAGCACGTAGGGAGAGAAGGAGAGAGAGACACGGTAGGGGCAGAAGCCCCGCTTGATGGGGAAAACAGTGTCAGCAGAGGCACAAGAGCACAGCCCGATCAATAGGTAACTCTCCTGTTCCCGCTGCGGTGGGAGAGGCTGGACCGTCGGGTGTGCACGCGAGCCTTCAGGCAGAAGCTCCAGGGCCCCTGCCCAGAATGCTGTGCGGGCTGCCCACATGGAGGAAAACGCCCGATGGCCCCCCAGGGCCACCGTAAGCCACAGAAAAGCTCAAACTCACAATAAAATCCAATTAAATGGCAATTTCCACCGCACAAATGGATCCCTTTCTTCTGCTGGTTTGGTCTTGTGCTGCAACACCCGCACTGCCTTTCTGATTAGCACTACAGTCAGAACAAGCAAGACCTGTGCGTGGTGGCTGGCCCAACAACGCTGTTAAAATCCCACTTGTGACAGGTGCTAGAACCCAGGTACTGCACTTTATTCAGGGCTTATCCGGCTAAGGAGGACATGCAGAATTTATTTATAAGCATGAGAATTACAGTTCTAGAGGAAGGCTGAGAGCATAGGTTGAGGCAGCCCCTCCTTGCTGAGGCCCGATCCCCTCTGCGCATCCCCACAGATGGGTTGTCCTTTCCAGCTCGGCGTGAGAATAAGTTCATTTGGTTTTCACGCCAGAGTTTGTGTTGCTTGGTTGTAGCAGCCATAAGCTAAGAACGTAGTGGGCGCACAGTAGCGGGTGTTGGAGACTCCCGGTGGTCCGGGCAGCTTGGGCAGGGAAGGTGTGTTCCCTGGCACAGGAAGTAAGTTACAGCTGGTTCAAGGAGAGAGAGCCATGAGGCCAAGGGTGGGAACCAGCACCCAGGTTTTCTTATTTGGCCGATGACAGGTTAATTTTCTAAAGCGAAAGATGAGCCTGCCAGTGGCTAGGGACACTCAGGATGGGCTTCCTTTTTCTAAAGCCAAGTAGTTACAGGCTTCTTAAATCTTCACATTCAGGAGCCTCATGGGGGGCTGCTTGTGAACCTCCACACCCGGTGAGGACATAGAGTGGCAGGGTGTGGGGAGCACACAGCCTGGGCTGGGGCCGTGCTGTCCGGACACTGTTCTTGTCATACTCATCTTCCTTTTCCAGCACCTGAGCATGAGGCTGCTCAGATGACAAGATGAGAAAGCACGTCCTTCTGCTCACCACCCCTCTGCCACAAACAGCGAGGTCCGCTGACAGTTTTCTCCCTGGGCCTCTCGGGCAGTCCCACAAAGTAGCCACCAGTAAAATCCCCACTGTGAGCCCGTGGAGGTGACAGGCACTCCAGTAGTGGCTAAGCTCCCAAGGTCCCTGGGCTGCTAGAAGTACAGGCAAGGCTTGAACCTGGCTGCGGGAGTCCCAAAGCCCAGTGACCAAGTGGCTCAGAGCGGCCGCGGGAAGCAGATCCCACATTCCCAAGGCTCCTCTAGTTTCCTGCTTGCTCTGCTTAGCACCACCGGCGCTTGCCTTCCCCTGGAGTCCACCCTTTCGCTGTGTGCAGAGAAGTCACAGTGAGAAAGCTCAGGGACATTGGCTCCAAAGCCTGTCGGTGGGCAATCTGCCCAATCTGGGGGAATGGGTGGGGTCATCTGTTTCTCTTGGCCCCTGTCTTTCCTGCCATCTCTAGTCTTAGCGTGACCATTTGTCCCCAACTGACCCTAATTAGGGAAGGAAAGGAGCTCCTGAGAGAGCTGGAGGTGGGCAGCTGGCTGCCTGCCTTTTTTCCCTCTTGGCCCGCTCACTCTGAAAGCATCTGACAGGGATGCCACTCTGAGGAAGGTGGCAGGAAGCTTCTTGCGTGGAAGCAACTGCCTATCTAAAAAAAGCTCTTCAAAAAATTCTCAGCTCAGAACGGAAAGCTTGCAGAGAATGCGTTACGGCTGCTCTTATTTATTTATGTTCCCACCTACTTCCGGAAAGGATTGGAAGCAGCTTACAATGAAAACAAAGCGAGATCAGAGTAGAGACCGTGGAAATAGGTGACGAAGAGCCAGGAAAGAAACCTTTGAGCTGTGAGGGGGCGCGCACAGCGGAGGGCAGTGCTGCCCTGCATGGAGGGGCCACCTGTGCAGCGCCTTCTTTTGCATTTTCCCTGTTTGATTGAACAGGAAGGTCCCCACAGAGCACTGAGAAAGGCAGGTCCCAATTGATGATGTCCCCCAGCAGCCTGGATGGAGAAGGGCCTGAGAGGCCAGTGGGCGACTGGGGGCAGGAGCCCCTTTCCTTGGAACAGATGCAGGTCCTCAAAGTCGGACCTGACTGCAGGTAGCTGACCAAGGAGGGGCCCACAGGGAGCCCCGAGGGAGGAAGGTAGGCACAGAGCGGAGCCTCAGGGGGCAACTAGTGAGGGTGCCTGTGGGAGTTCAGGGAGGTGGCCTGGGGAACCCCTGAAGAACATTCTGAGGGGCAAGGAGGGTGCGGTGCATGCTGCAGCTGCCCCTGGCGTGTGGGTGTCTCCCTCCTGACCCAGGTCACACCCGGCTGTGCGCTCCAGAAGGGAGCAGATGCCAAGCTGAGGCCGTCCTGCTCCCCTGCAGATTAGAACAGAACAGGGGCTGCTTCTCCTGGTTACCACGGGAGTCAGGGTGGTGTGCTGAGGAGGCATAGAGAAGGAGCAGGGTCCCTGATCCGGGCGCCCCGGGGCCCAGGTATGGCCATGCACGTCTCAATAGCCTCTGCCAGGAGATTCCCCACTCTGACCCCTTTTCCTTTTCTGGAGGCAAATGTTTAACTCATTTCTGGAAGACAGATGCTTCCGTCCAATTCCTAGCTGATGGCGCCTGCTCCTACTCCACCTCGCCCACTGTCCTTTGGATCTAATAGTTTAGAGATCTGCTCCTAGCGTCCAACTGCTCAAGCCAGCCCCCTGCAGCTCTCGTCGAGCATGAGGAAAGGGGAAGATTCCTTGGCCCTTCATGCCTCAGTGGCTCATCTGCAACACCTGCCTCACGGAGGAGGTCTCAGGATGAGCAAGAAGACAAGCTCGGAATACTCGGCGTGGTCCCTGGTACACAGTTCATGCTTAACAAATACCGGCTCCAGGAATGACAGCAATAAAGACATCAGAAACTGGATTTCTCTCTGTTATTTTTAGATGGAAACTCTGGCTCCTCTGCTGGCTTTCAAGATTCTTTCAGATTCTCCTCACTTCCCACTCTCGATTTAGCACAGGCCTTGTTTGGAGGCACCTGCTTCTGTCTGCTGCTCCCTTAGGTGTTTCCTGTCCTCTGTGTCCAAGCGATCTCCCCACCGCCTGGACTAATCTGGACACTGAGCCCAACCAATGCTCAGAACATGACTGGTGATGGTCAGCATCGCCAAGAGGCCCCAGTGCCATGAGAGGCACTCGCTGAAATTACCTCACTGCTATGGTCATCAGAGTGCCTGGCACAGGCTGGGTCCCTGGGGTCCACTCACATGCAGAAGACAGATGCGTCCTATCCCCTCTGGGCAGTCCTGGGGACCTGAACATGGCACCCTTCCCAACCCTCGTACTTTCCTCACTTAGAGGTGGGAAAAGGGAGAGGAGCAAGGAAAGTGGTCGCAGCTGTGGCGCCCCACAGCTCCAGGCCTTGCTCTGATGCGAAGCATCACTTCCACAGTCCCTGCTACCCTCTCAGGTCTGGGTGGTGACTCCTTCAATGGCATCCATACTTGTCCTACTTTGTGTCCTACTCAGGACGACAACAGAGCACCCAAGCTCAGCAGGGCTGGTTTCAGGGCCAAGCAGCACGCTCAGCCTGTCAGGCACTCCGGTGGCTGCTTCTCCCTGACATGAGCCTGCGTGGGCCCACAGGGCCACCCTGCACTGCCTATGCAAAGGCAGCAGCACGAGCACCCTGGGAGCCTGTGTTAAGCGCCAGCCCAGACCTACTGAGGCAGAGCCTGCACATGTGCAGGACAGCACGCGTCCCACTGGCATGCACGGAGGCTACTGGAAGGCGCCTCTGCTCCCAGAGGTGCAGAAGTCTTCAGTTTGGTCAGGCGACTTGCCTGTGTCTGATGTCACTCTCCTGTGACCCTGCATGTCCAGCCACCTGGGGAGATGCTGGGTGTGTTCCCGTCCCACGTTCTGCAGGATCTTTGGTACCTGCCCAGCCTCCGTGCCCATTTTACAGATACAGCTGTGGCACTAAGATCATGTGGCCCCACTCCTCCAAAGTGGCTTCAAAGCCTCTTCCCTCACTGTTCCTTTTTTTTTAATGCCTTCACCATTTCATTTACTTATCCTCAGGACTTTTCATGCTATTATTTTCCTAGCACATTAATTACAAATCTCCAAATGCTACAATACTGGCAGTTTTGTAAAAGCCCATTTACTGCTATCTTAGGCTTAGTATAAGACATTTGAAGAGGCCAGAACCATACTGTAGTTCCATCCAGTTGCTCCTTTTTCAAATAGCTATTCAGTGCCTACTGTGTGCCACGAACCAGGAATGTCATCAGCCAGTACAACATAGGCAGAAGCAACTGCTCCACCGCACATTGTAGCCCAGCCATGCATCCACCCCGCCTCTCCCCCTCCTCCCTCCTCCCACTAGTTTTCCAGCTCTAGTGAAAGACATTCTTTACAGTACAGTGGGGAGCAGAGGGGACCACACATCCCAGAGGGACAGGTTGCCCTGCATTCTTCCAGGCCCTGGCTGGGGTTTTACACACATGCAAGTGAAACCAGGACCTGGCCCCTTAGGTAGTCTTGGTTGGATTCAGGGGCCCCATTGCTATTTTAAACACTGACCCCAAAGTCCCTCAGGGTCCCATCTGAGCTGTGTCCAGGCAGGTGTCTGTCACAACTCGTATCACACAACGCTTCCTCGGCCTGATTTATCTCTACCAGCCCAAAGTCCTGGGGAGCAACAACAGACGTCCCCTGTTGCCAGCGCGCGGCAGACATGCCGCCACGAAGCACGCAGTTGGCGCTTCTTGGGTAAATGCAAAAGCTCCCCGGCGTGGCTACTTGGGAGGAGAAGTCATCCTGCACGGTGGCTGTCCAGGGGCTACCACACTGAAGGAAGTGGCCTCTGTCACACCATGTGGCTGACACACATGTCCTGGGCTAAATTTGGGGGACATCCCTGAAAGACCCAGGGCAAAGCACTCGTGTGTGGTGCGCACGTGTTTATGTTCGGTATGCGGTGACATGTGTGCACACGGGAGCAGGGGCCTGCGCCGACCTGCTGGGGCCTCTTACCGTGGTGTATTTACCCAGCTGGCAGAGTGAAGGGAAGGTTTCCTGGTGAGCTTTCCGGATCTTCTCGGTAAGGTCGTCCAGCTCGGCTGTCATCTCATAGCTCTCTGTGCATTCAGGCTTTGAGGGCTCCTTCTTTTTCTTGTTCCTGTCATTCCTGACAGCTGGAAGGGAGAGAGAAGACAAATCAGGGGCACTGATTTCTGGGCCTGGGCTGGCAGCTCCGGAAGTTTCCCTGTCTCAGGGCTGCCTTGGAATCTCGTGACCCTCGGAACAGGACAGCAAGGGAGTGCGGCTAAAGAGAGGCCCCTGGGAAGGGACAGGGCAGGTGAGCCACTCAGCTCTGGGGGGGGGGGGGACCTCAGGCGCCCTAGGGGCTGAGCCTGGTGCAGGTCAGCAGACTCCCTGGCTGGCTGGATTCTGTGAAGTGAGATTTTCCCAAGAGCCTTGCTCCTGGTTCTAGAAAGTCCCGAGGGAATCCCTTTGATCCAGGAGATGGGTCCTCATGCACAGCCCCTGCTGCTGTGTACCATGGCATTTCATAGCTGAGCATTTTCTTTCTTTCCACTGCAGTTGTTATAATTAATAGGCATTCGGAAGAGATTTTTCTTAGGGGTGATAGCATTATAGCTTTTGTCCCTTCCTGTTTTTCTGCTTGCTAAACCTTCTGTAACACTGTCTTTTGTTACTTACAATGTTATTTGAAAACAACACAACACTCTCAGCTTGGAACACCCTCCATTTACTCGCTGCCACCCAATTCTGGGTCCCATCCAGTCTGCTGTCCCTTAGTAGGTGCATGGCATTTGTCGCTGTGTGGAACATGGTTCACACAGACGCTGTGGAAGCCTGGAGCTGTCCCTGTGGCTCAGTGTCTCAGGTGACCACAAATCCCAGTGTAACTCAATGCTCAAGCCTCTGGCTAGGATCTCCTGGGGAAGGAAACTGAAACCCAAGGAAGTGGACAGGTGAAACCCAACCGTGTGACCCACCTCCAGGCAGTCCGCGCTTCTGGTGACCTGGGGGTGCCTGGGGGTGCTGCCTGGCTAGGAATGCCACTGCTGTGACCCGGAAATCTGTGCTACCAAATGACCCACATGTAATCTGATCTGCCCTAAGAGGATTTGGCCTGCGCCACCTCACAAGGGCACACCAGGAGGCTGAGAACTAGCAGGTCCCTGGGTCCTTCTCCCTAGGAGGGGATTCCTTAGACTGGTCTAGAGCAGGGGCTGAGTGACAGTTAAAAGAAAGGCAGGAGAGAAGAAAGAAGAGGAGAAGAGACAAGAGGAGAGGAGAGAGGAGAGAGGGGTGGAGCAAGAGGGAAGAAAGGATGACAGGACAGTAAGAAAATGTACTGAGGAAACAGTGCAAAACGCACTCACTGGCCCATGAGAAGGAGGCGCTGGGGACGAGGGAAATGTTTGGGAGTATCCTGAACATTACACTGGAAACTATGTCCATAGGATCTCATTTAATGCCCAAATGGGCAATTTTAGGCCCATTTTACAGATGTAGAAACCGAGTCTCGGTGCAGCTAAGCAGTGCGCCCAAGTGTACGCACGTTCTTTCCTCCCTTCCTTGTATCCACACGTTGCCAAAGGAGAGGACATATTTGAGAATCTCTCTCCTGAGGTTTTCTTCCCGCAGGACCCCAGAGTGGCAGTGCTCTAGTCCCTGGCCTAGTGAGTGCATGTACCCTTCCCACACTGAGTGGCCCATCAGGGCCTTCGTAGTCAGACTCCTTCCCGGAGGTGGAGGAGGTATGGGGAAGGGGGAGAGGTGTGGGTCATGAAGCAGGGGGAGTCCAAGGAGCAGAGATGCTCGGCCTGCAGCTGTCCTAAGGATGGAGTTGGGCAGGAGGGGAGAGCCTGGCCCAAAGCTCGAGTGAGCCCGGGCTTTGGGAATGATTTGTCCTCAAAAAGAATGACATTTGGGTACCTGTTACAGCATGGAGGGACTTGAGAAGATTGTTTGTACTTAGCAACTTAGACATATCCTTAATGAAGGCAGTCACTCCACCTGTAAATGTGCACAGAAAGCCACGGTGGCCTGAGGATGGTGGCCCTGCCCAGCTCCTGGGGACTGCTGACCCTCATAAGCTGCCAGTTCCCAGGGCGTGGCAGTGGTGGCCACAGTGTGGGCAGTGGGTGACACTGGGGCTGCAGGTTACGGAGACCCTCTATTCAGAGAAGGCCATTTGTTCCTCTTAGCAGCCTGAAAGGGTAGTGTCATCCCTGTGTCCCCTGTGCAGATGGGAAAGTGGAGAAACAGGAAGGTGGGTGACCTGCCCAAGGCCACGCATCCCATATGGGATGCAGCAGGTTCTGGGCTCAGGGAACACGGCTGCAGGGCCCCTGCTGGACACTGCTCTGCCCTTGTGCCCTGCTGTGTGTGTGTGTGTGTGTGTGTGTGTGTGTGTGTGTGTGTGCAGGCCCCTAACCTGGATGGGGAAGGTGACACTAGGGGAGTGGCAGGTGACTGGAGCAGGGATGAGCAGGGAGCCCGTGACCCTTCTCTGGGACCTGGATATGCAGCTTTGCAGTCTGATAGCCTCTGTGTCTTTCACTCCAACAGCAGCCACATGTCCATGCCAGACTCAGGGGTCTGCTTCCAACCCCTGCAGGGGCTGAGTGGGGAGACAGGCTGCAACGCTCGTCTCTGCTGCTCACCCAGCTTCTCCCCTCCTAGGCTGTCCCAGGCAGGCACAGGCCTGCCAGTTCCTGGGCCTTCATATAGCACCTGTTTTGTGAATGAAAAGGAGGACACACGATGAATCTGGAGCTCCACCCACTGTCAGGGCCCCTGTGGCACAACACAGAGCTCACCTAGGCCTCTCGTGTCCGCCCACAAATTACAGGTCTCACTCTCACCTCAGAGTCTGCAGCGGAATCACTAACCGCTTCGCACCCCTGTGGCAGTGGCCAGGAGGTTGATGGAGTGTCAGGGGAGGGAGGAAGCCGAAGGGTCATGAATGTGATTTACACACCTGATAGAACCCAGCCCGATGTTTGCAAAGCGTTTCTTGGACTAAAGGTGCTCCATAAAATATCAAGTATTCTCCTTGTGAGGGGCTAAGTGCTACAAATCAGATTTGGTGGCATAAAAGTAACATATTTATGGTCCACTATCATATTGCAAATGAAATGAATGTAATAAAAGTGTCACTTATACAAATACCTCTGATGTACGGATCTCGACCTATGAATATGAAAACAGACACCCAAGCACTTTTATTTGAATGTCTAATCATGGAAATAAATGAAGTCATGTTCATTTTAATGTGTGCACTTGTGCATGTATCTGGAATATTGATTTCCACGCACACAATAAAAGGTAATGCAAGAAACATGCAAAAGCTGGGAATCTCACTTGGACTCGGGAAGATGTAAAAAACAATGCTTCGCTCAAAATTCCTTTGTGTCAAAAAAAGGAAAGAAAAGGAAAAGAAAAAAAACCCATCAGCAGCATTTTTTTGTCCATAAAGTTTGTTACATTCAATTCAGCAAAAGGAACATAATGGTCTATTTATTCTTGCTTGAAAATTAAAGTCTGAAATACACACATCTTGACTCCTCAGCTCCCTGCTAACTGCAAGAATAATGGGTCACAGTTGGTGATTAAAGCCATCTAGTTGTGGGGACTGGGGGAGGGCCTATGATTAACATCTCATATACTCAAGAGGAAAACACAAATATAGCTTCATCTTAGTTTGAAAACCATTTCATGTAGTCATTATGTACATGAACTAACATGGAGATACAAAGGCAGGTGGATCTGTTACTAATTGTTAGAGACGCGTTCCTCAATTGGAAGGGCTTCGGGGTTGGTGCTCAAGCGCTTCACACTGCAGCTCTCACTATAAAGGGGAGAACCGAGCTGAGGGAACACTCCCTCTTCACACACACCAGCTGGAGCGAGAAAGGAGGGCTTTTCATCACCTAGAAGGTGACAGGCGCCTGTCTCAGTTACTTTTCTCCCCTGGTCAAGTCAGAAGTTGGTACCAGAGAAGTGGCACCATTGTCAAGACCATACCTGGCCATGCAGTTCATGAGCCTTTGGAAATGGCTTGTGGGAAGAGTTTGGAAAGGTTCAGAGATGCTGCCTGAAAAAGCAGAGCTGGAACACCTTGGCAGTAGTGTAGAAAAATTGTTCCTCAGAATTGGACTCAGAGTGCCCATGATCCAAGTAGCCTTACAGCCAAGAGCGAGGAAAGACAGTCTACCGCTCCATCCAGCCGGAGACCGCGGCGTCAGTCATGTTGTGCTGGTTTTAGGTGCATGCAGAATGCAAGAGTTTCTGGGGTTAAAAAGCCTTCCATTCCACCTCAATTTCCAAAGGCCCAGGAGGCCAGGCAGTGAGCCTCTCAGTGGGCAGCGTATACAGCTGTGGGTGAGGAGCCAAAGGTTCAGTGGAGACCCCAGAAGTTGGGAGAAGTCATGGATGTGGATTATCTAAGGGAAGCTTTTTGCAAGGAGGGAACACAGTGGGCCTGAGAGAGAAGCTGTGGGAGCTGCCA
>PVKN010023696.1:0-14702 GCA_004027915.1 Capromys pilorides
AAGTAGTCATGGCAAAAAAAAAAAGAAAGAAAGAAAGAAAGAAAAGAAAAGTATGTTAGGGTTAGGGATAAAAGGAGGTAATGAAGGGTGTTGGTTATGGCAGTGACCTGATAAAAATTTCTTCTCAACACTGAGTAAAGAATGAGCTGAGTAAGAGAAGAGGGAGCAGGAAAGACCAGGGCTGCAGGCATCTAAGTGGCAGATGATGGCCCTGACTAAGAACAAGTTTAAAGAGAGAGAGACAGAGACAGAGACAGAAAGAGACTGAGAGACAGACAGATACAGAGACAGAGATACAAGGAAAAAATTTTGAGAGATAAGTCAATAGGATTCATTTAAACAAACAGATTCACTGATACATATCAATGGAGCTTTCAACAAAAGTCCCAAGGCAATTCAACAACAACAAAAAAAAAAGTTAAAAAAGGGGGAAAAAAATCTATCTATATCATATAGTACTATAATCAAAAATTAATTCATATTTGATCAGAATGGACTTTATCAAAATTAAAATCTTTTCTGCTTCAACAGACACTATCAAAAGCATGAAAAGAATAACAATGACAGTGACAATGGAAGAAAATGTTTCCAATCACATGTCTACCTGATGAAGCTGGAGTATTCAGTATGTAAGGAACTCTTACAACTCAACAATAGGAAGACAAGTAACCCAATGTAAACGATTAAACATATACTCTTCAAAGTCATACAAGTATCCAAACAGCACATGAAAAGATCCTCTAGTCATTAGGAAAACTCAAATCAAAGTCACAGGGGCCTGGGAGGGCGTATAGTCTCAGTGCTGTATTGGTACAGGTCTATATTCTATATTCTCAATATTTAGGGAAGCTAATGTAAGAGCAGCATCACTTTGAGCCCACCTGGGCAAGACCTGGTTTCAAAATTTAAAAAGGAGCTGGGCACATGAAGGCCCTGGGATAAATCCCCAATACCAAAAGAAAAAAAAAAAAAAATTCCACAATGAAATACTATTTCACTTCAGTAAGAATAGATATGGGGCTGGCGAGATAGCTCAGCGGTCTAAAGCGCCTGCTTAGGCACACTGAGGCAAGCACACAGGGACCACGGTTCGATACCTGGCACCACATGCCATGCCAGCCCCACTTCCAGGGTAGGCTGAGCAGGTCACAAAAAAAAAAAGGATACAATTAGGTCTGAGGGGCTGAGGAGATAGCTCCGTGGCACAAATGCCTGCTGGGCAAGTGCAAGGTCATGAGTTCGAACTCCATTCCTGCAAAAAAAAAAAAAAAATAGGATTGGGATTGGGATGTAGCTCAGTAGTAGAGCACTTGCCAGTAAGCACAGGCCCTAGGTTTCATCCCCAGCACCCAGTACCCAGTAGACGATGAACAACAAGATGTACTGGTGAGGACTACAAAAATTGGAACCTGCATGCACTGTGGGTGAAGCTGTACTGTAAGTGACACAGAGTCAGCATAGAGCCTGGCAATTCCACTCCTTGTTATAAACTTCAAAGATACGAAACAGATCATCACGAATATCTATATGCAAATATCCATGACATCATTGTCTTTGTTCCTTTTTCTCCTTAATAAAACAAAATACCCAACACACGCCAGTTGAAGACTGAAAGGTTTATTTCAGCTCAGTTTGTAGAGGTTTCAGTCCACAGTCACCTGGTTTCAAGGCAGGGTGGCATGGCCAACAGGCAACCCAGAAGAGAACAGGTTAGGGAAGAGCAGGAAGGAAGCAGCCGTCTGCCTCTCCCTTTATCCCACCCGGGCTACACGTCTTTTGGGTGGCACTGCCCACACCTGGGGTGGGGCTTCTGCATTCAACAAATCCGTTTAACCACACACAGATCTATGCTGATTTCAACCAGTGCACTAATTTAGTACCACACTTTCTTAATCCCAGTATCTCACACACACTAGGTCCACTTAGGTCCAAAAAGCCTGACCTCTGAACACATGAGACTGTGGGGGAACATCTAGATATAAACCACAGATACAAGGTATGATTACAATAGCCAAAAAATGGAAAGAGGTCCAGTGTCCACCTCCATACAAAGGAATCTGATTCAGCAATAAAAGGAATGAGGTGAAAGCATCATGTTGAACATAAGTAGCCAGTCACAAAAGACTACATACTATGAGTCTACCCATACCAAACACTCAGAATGGGCAAAATCATAGAGCCATTGGAATTTTCATACAAGGGTCAAAGTGTAATCTGGTATAATCATGTAGGGAAAATTGGCGGTTTCTTAAAAAGTTAAAGAGACACAAAGCAGATCAGTGGTTTCCTGGATTGGGAGGAAGAGAATAATGGGAAATGACCGCTAGTGGGTATAGCATTTCCCTGGGAGAAGATGAAAATGTTCTGGAATTAGAGTGGCGGTGAATGTCCAACTCTGTGAATATATTAAAATCCACTAAATTGTACATCTTAAATTTGTAAATGTATTGTATGTGAATTTTATCTCAATAAAGTAATTAGCAGGGCCAAGGGATGTAATTCAGCAGCATAAGCACCTACCTGGCAAGCACAGGGTCTCAAGTTCAATTCCCAGTACTACAAAATAGAAAATAAAATAAGCCCTGCCCCAGGGGGCATGGAGCTGGCCACCAAAACCAGGCATGGTGGCTCATACGTGTAATCCTAGCAATGGGGAGGCTGAAACAGGAGAATCTCTACAAATCCAACCTGTGTACAGAGACCCTACACCAAATACATTTTGTCAAAAAAGAAAATGAAACAACATGATTAACAAAAAAAAATTGCTTATATATTTGTGCAAAGCCTTGAATAGGAATTTCCATAGTAACATAGTTAAAATAGCTAAAAAGCTAGAAACAGCCCAGTTGTCCATCAGTGGGTAACTGGATGGCCAAATAGTGGTGTATCCACACAGCCAACTACTGTTCAAGAATAAAAAAGAATGCATTATTCATTTTTACAACAGCACAGACAAACCTCAAAATATAGTGCAAGAAGTCAGACAAAAAAGGATTCACATTGTATAGCCTCATTTATATAAAAAGTAAACTATAAAGCAAACTATTTTATAATGGCAGATAATGAATTATGATCGCCTGAGAAGGAGACGGATAGGAGAGTCAGGTAAGGGCAGGAGGGAAGGTCACCAAGGGTAGCAGGGAAGCTTTGGAAAGTGCTGAAGGTACTTCCTGTCTCGGCGTGGTGATGGTCTCTAGATATAACAAATGGGGCAAAACTGTGCTGTTTACTGCGGGTCCACTACACCTCGATACAAATAAAAAGTTACTAAGATTTGTTGGTGAGCTGGTTGTGGTAGGGAGAAATGTCAGGAGCGATCCACAGAATCCACAGGCTTCTGGCTTGAACTGGACGGAGGTTCCATCTCCTGGGATGAGAGAGACATTGGTGAGGGAAACTACAGATGGGTTGGAGAGAGGACAAGAACAGAATCTGACATCGTAAACTGTATATCCCAGAGGAAATGTGGAGAACACAGGTGTACGTGAGTCTCTCATTAGAAGAGGTTGTGGTCTCAGGAGGAAAGAGGACATCTAGGTTTGGGGAGCATCAAGCCAGCACGAAGGAAAGGAATGGGGAAGGAGAATGGCTGGGAGCAGGAATTCCAGAGGAGTAAAAGGGGTAGAGGAGATCAGGAGGAAGTCCTCAGAGAAAGATGCAGAGACGGGTAGGGAGGCAGAAGAGGGAGGAGATGAGTAAGGTGGAAGTCACATTAGGAAGGACTTCTTTAGGACACAAGTGGAGGTGAGCTGAGAGAGCATCCAGGTGGCCTCCTTGTGACCTGCTGCAGCCCCACAGGTAGGATGGGTAACTAAAGTTGGGACTCCTACAAAGGGACCTGATTTGGGGTGTTGGGGGCAGGATAAATGAAAGGATCAGCTTTAGAACTGATGCACCCTGGTATATCACACAGGAAGCTGGATATTCAAGTTTGAAGATGAAGAAGAGATCTGGCTGAGAGAGATTGTTTAGGTTACCTTGGCCTGCAAGGAGTATATATGCAGACAAAGAGACAGACAGACACACAAGAAGCCTCAGAGACAGCCCAGGGAGAGCAATTGAGAATGTAGTCAGGGTCATGGGAGAGGAGAAGGAGGAAAACCAGACCCATAAAGTCACAGAAATTCTACAGGAAAATATGAGAAAGTGGGCCCTGGGCCAGTGAGATGGCTCAGCGGTCTAAAGCGCCTGCTTAGGCAAGCTTAGGCAACTGCAGGGACAGCAGCTCGATCCCCAGTACCACATGCTGTGCCAGCCCCAGCCCCAAGGCAGGCTGAGCAGGCCATAATATATATATAGAAAAAAAAAGAAAGTGGGCCCAGAGCAAGGTGCCCAAGGATGGTTACTGGGGCTGAAAGGAAGACATTCTTAGTAGGGTGCAGGAAGGAAGGAAGGAAGAAAGGAAGGAAGGAAGGAAGGAAGGAAGGAAGGAAGGAAGGAAGGAAGGAAAGAAGGTTCGCTGTTCTTTACCACAACCTGGCACTCACATCTCACGGTGTGCTCCACTAGAGATGAGTGCATTTATGTATATGGAGCAGACAAGAAAACCAAGAAGCAGGGAAGTCAGGAGGCAGCTCCCAAGGTCCCTGAGCCTGTTGCTAGCCCACAGGTAGTGGTGCAGGTGCTCCTTGCAGGTACCTAGGGGCCCAGAGTAAGGTTCATGGAGCCCAGGTTTGAACCAAGAACCCACTAATGACCCCAGGGTGGCTGTGCACATCATGTCTAATGCAGTTAGCATGAAGGAGGAGCGCAGCTAATTGCCTGTACAAATTAACTCTAATGTGGTCGGCATCGACATACTTATCTTTCTTTAATTACATTAATCAATTAATGAAGAAGACACTTCCCTCTTATGATGATTTCCAAGGCCCATATGTTCTCAGGAGTCCAGCTGGAGCCTGGTTTCCTCTATGCCATTGACTTGAACAAGGGACAGGGTGGCACAAATAGAAGAGATTGCCTCCCTCCTGGGTCTTTTGCACCCTGAAGCTGAGCTCCAAAAGGAAGAGGGGGAAAAATCAATGTTCCCAGAAGAAGTTACCAGTGGAAGAAGGTCAAACTCCTTACTTGGCATTTAAGTTCCCTTTCCAACATTGTTCATTGCTTCCTGGACCCAGTAGTGTCAGCCTGGGCATACTGATTTTACCTGAAGTGCCCCTAAAATGCCTCAGCCACTGTGACACATCTGTGCCATTTTCTCTACCAGGAGGACTTGCTTTCATCAGTCAGGTCCAGGTCAGGCCAGCAGATCCAGTCAGCTCCTCTCTAGTATCTTCTAGACCTGAACTACAATATTCTCCATTTTTCAGCTTTATTGATGTATAACTGACAAATAAAAAATATACATTTAAGGTTTTCATAAGAGGCACATATATCACAGTTGAGCTCATTAACATGCCCACTGTTAAACAACTCTGTTCACAAATTATTTGGTAGCACTCTGCTGCTGTCTCCTGTGCTGATGTAGGCAATTGCCTCAGCTCCCTGCTTGGAAAGGTAGCAGCTGCGAAAGATCAGCCCTTTCCCTAACTCATGCTCCTGCTTTACTGGCAGGTCAGGACACAGTCCAGGTGCCTCAGAACTGGCAACTTTACTTCCCTCTCTAAAGGTCAATCTGATAACATATCCAGGCTCTTGGCCCCAGCATCACCTGGGAACTTGATGGACCTGCAGATTTCTAGGCCTTCTGCATCAGAAGTTCTAGGAGTGGGCACTGTATGGACCAACAACCATCCAGGTGATTCTGATGATTCACACATCTGAGAACCACTGGCTTAGGGGAAAAAAAAAAGTGTTCTTTTAAATTCTTCAGATTCCTATTCTGATCATCTGTACTTTTTCATTAAAAAAAATTCCTTAGCTTCCATTTGGCAAGCCCTCCTATGTGCCAGGGACTGTGTTGAGTATATTCAAGACCCTATTTAATCCTTAGGATAATCACTCATTATAGCTTCTTTACAGGGAAGGCAACCACAACTTAGAGAGGTTTAGGATTTAGGTCCACTTGTTGATTGGCTCTTCTCTGTCCTGGTCTGTCTTTTCCCAGTGGGTAATATTGGGTATCTATCATCCCCAAGTGTTCATTCTTTTTTAAATCAAGTTTCAAACTGATTAAAACCACCATCAACCATGCTAGCAAGCACCATGCATTTTTCTTTTGTGAAAATTGTGGAACTTGGTTAAACCTTAAAAATGCAAAGAGCAAGCACACACACTTCTATATAGGATTGAAATTTGGGTGGAAGTTGAAACCTCATGGGTACAACTAGCTTCAGTTCATATTGCCTGAAAGAATGGAACTCAAATTGGAAAAAATAAGATGCAACTTCAGGTTCAGACTGCAATTCTCTAACCCATTAGGAAGCCTATTACTTGCCTTCAAAGGTGTTTTAATCAGCCAATCACCCATTCCTTCTAACTAGCTGAACTGGTCAAGTGGGCTCCCTGAAAATGCATGATAGGTTAGATGTCATTCAAAAAGAAAAAGGTGGTAGCTAGCTAGTATCCTCAACCCTGTGTGGCAGTCACATGCTAACAGCCTATAGTGACCCACATGATCAGTTTTCCTAGGACTGGCCCAGTTTGAGAGCTAAAAGTCCTCTGCTCTAGGGAAAAATTGCTCTCCTGAAAGACACCATGCTTGGCTCACCTAGCCATGCAGGAGGAGTTCCTGTTCACTTTCACCAGCCATGGTCCAGGGATGGGGCTCTAAGCAATAATCCGTGGCTCCCATAGAGCAGGACACCCTGGCCATGACCAGTGTCCAACAGCTGCCCAGCCAAAGGAGCATGTCATAGTTCAGACTGCTATACCAGACTATCAGAGGCTGGGTGGTGTGAACAACCAACACTCACTTATCGCAGCTCTGGATGGGATCTGGAAGCCTGACATCAGGGTGCCCCCAAGGTCAGGCCCTTGATGAGGGCCATCTCTTCTCACTGTATGTCACACAGCATAAAGAGATCTCTGATCAGGTTGTCTCCTGAGAAAAGTGACGGCTTTCATTCTGAGAACTCTACCTCATAACCCAATTACTGCTCAAGACTTCCCTCCAAATATCATCACGTTGGAAACTTAGGTTCAGACTTAGGAATGGGGTGGGGGGAAGCATTCTGACCATAGCAGGATGCTGGGGGACAAAAGTAAAACAAACCCAAGTGGCGACTATGTCTCTCCTCTCTCAGATATACTCCAGATGACTTTGAGGCAAAAATGGCACTCTCAGGTACCCACCTCTTCCTCAGACAGAAATAAAGCCAAGAAAAGAAATATGGCCAAAGTATGTTATTCACATGTGGGAAAATGTCACTATGAAACATTATTTGAGGGGGCCAGGGAAATAGCTCCATAGAATAAGGGGTTGCCTGGCAAGCGCAAGGGCCTGAGTTCAATCCCCAGTTCTGCAAAAAGAAAAAAAGAAAAACACATTATTTGTATAATTAATGAGTCAACAAAAAAATGAAGGTCTTCCATCTTTAGCATGGGGGAAGAGAGAGAGCTGAATGTGAATGCTTGCAATTCCTGGCTTCCTCTCAGCTCTTCTGTGCTGGAGAACACAAGGAATGTTCAAGGATTCTCCACGCAGCTCCATAACCCTGGCCTCTAAGCTAGCAGAGCCACCTCAAAGTACTTGGGCACCTTGATCCCTACAAGATCAGGGGCTCAGAGGCCAGAACAATAGTGCAAATCTAGACAAGGCATAAGCACCCAGAAAGTTCTAGCTGTTTCTAAGCAGCTACTACTCACTGAGATGAAGCTCCATCCAGAACCAGTTCCCCCTCCTTCCTCTCTGCCTCCCCTAATGCATTTTAGCCATTTCCTCCCCAACTTCTGCATGGTCTTGGCCAGGTGACCCTCTCCAAGCCCTGATTTTCTCACCCCAGAATCAGAATAATAGTCTGAACCTCAAGGAAACTTGGAGTAAATCAAAGCAGACACAGAACATGCTTTGGACTTTGCAGATGCTCAGGAGGTGCTAATTACAGCTATGACCATCACCCTGCAGAGTTCTTAGAGGGCCCCACATCCTCCCTCAACCACAAGCAGGAGACCTGAGCTCCACATCCTATTTGATCCTTCCTCCAAACCAGGACTGGCTTTTCAATCAGGCACAAGAGCAGTGCCTAAGGTCCATAAAAAACATTTTAATTTTCTTCAAAATCAAGGAGGAGGTGAACTTTTACAATACACAAAAATGTTTACATGTGTATGTGCACATGCATGTGTGCTCGTGTTTGTGTGTGTGTGTGTGTTTCTGGAGATTGAACCCAGGACCTCTGCACTGAGCTACATCCCCAGCTCTTATTTATATGTTTATTTGACATGGGGTCTTGCTAAGTCATTAGGCCACCCAGCCTGTGCTCCAACTTGCAGTCCTCCTACATTAGTGTCCCAAAGTTCTGGGATTACAGGAGTGTGCCTCCACACCAAGCTCACCTTTCCTTCATCAGAAACACATAAAATTTTTAGAACCCAGGCCAACCTATTCTTGTGGAGGACCCGAGGAGTGGTAGTATCCAATGCCTGCAAATTCACACTGCAACCCTGTTCACAAAGAGCCACCTATATGTGTGTGCTGTCACCCGCCCTGCCCCTGTCCCACTTCAGGCCACATTCACCTCTCATCCAGAGGCAAAAGCCTCCCCTTCGGTCTATGGCCTGCTCTTAAAAATCTTGTATCTGTCCTCTACAGAACAGCCGATACGATACCATCCGTCAAATCACAAATCCAATCATTTTCTCTTCCTTGCTGAACACCTTCAGTCCGCACTCCCCAGCACGGCCCCCAAGGCCCGGGAGGTGACCGCGCACACTCCCCTGCACTCCCCAGCTGTCCTGCTTTCACACCTCCTCAGCTTTGCACTGGCATTGCACTCTACCCAGCGTGCCCCCAGCTCCTAGCCATCCTTCAAACCTCAGCTCCTCCAAGAGAACCTCGACATATCCCTAACTAAGATCTTGAGGGAATGTCCCCTGCCAGTCAGCTATCCTTCGTCCTCAGCCCCAGCCACTACCCCAGTCCCTACCTTGCAGCAATTGTCTGATGGCCTTGTAACTCTCCTGAGGTCACAGCCAGCATCTGGACCCTCTGCCCCACCCCACCCAGGGGCCCCTACAGCTCTGTTACCAGGGAAGCCCTGTGGACCTGCCCACCTGTTCCTCACCTGGCAGGCTGAGACTGCAGTTTCTCTGGGGCGCATGGGACTCAGACTAGGCCCAGGTGGGCAGAATTCTGACCTTCACCTTCAATATCCCCTCCAGGAGAAGTCATTAGCTTCTCGGAGTTGGAGAAGCTTCCCACTCTCTAGGAACCCTCAGTGGCCGTGTTCAGAGATAGGGCGGGGGTGGGGGGGGGGGGACGACAGATGCGCTTCAGTTTTTTGTGCGTGACTGTTTTACGCCCCATGCCTCAGTTTCCCCATTTGTTAATACCAGATTGGGCTCCCCCCTCCATAAAGAAAGGATTCTTGAATGGGGCTCTGCTTCTAAAGGTTCTTCCTTCTTCTCAGGCCCAGTTGCAAACACAGAGGGAAGAGCGCCACCTACTGACTGCTAGGCTCCCCGCAGAGCCGAACCGCCAAGGACTCCTCAGAAGGTGCAACACTCACAGCAGCGATTTTCTGCTTCTCCCTCTGCATAGCCTCGGCCACCTCCACCTGCGTGAGGCGAATGGGGACGTCCTGATGCCTTGCCAAGGAGCTTCAGCTGCACTGACCACCCCCCAGCCCTGCCCCCAAACCCCAGGAAGTCCAGGAGCCCCTGTGGCATCTGCCCTTGCGCCAAGCCCATCCCTGGGGCACCCCTGCTGCTAGTCCCCCTCCCACGGGGCCAAGGCTGGAGGTGGAGAACAATGATCCCCATTGTGTCTAAATTTCCCCCTGAAGATCTCATTCAAGATGTTAGAGTGAACGATCATAAAAGGAATTAATAGTTGATTCGCTGTATAATTTCCTAGTTCAATATACTTTAGTGCAGCGACTAAATGAGCCGTCCCGGCCGTTCGGTGGGGCCAGATAGTGACTTTATCACTGGGATCTCAGGCTGAGGAATAAAAGCAATTCTTCTGAAGTAATTGCGTCTAATTAAAAGAAACATTTAAAAAGTGTAACCAAAAGGAATTCATTTCAAATGGAAAATTAATGCTGAAAAATAGCCCTGAGCTCTCTTGTCGCAGCTAATAGCCAGGCAGCCGCAGAATAATTAAACTGTTTTTGAAATGTCGATACCATCCTCCTTGGGAGAAGATGGGCACGACTGAGCACATCGCGGGCATCAGCAAAGGGGGTGGCTTCCCCAGAGATGGCCACTGGGATTTGAGGTCAGCGGCAGGCTTCCTGGAGGGGTGAGGACCAAACCACCTCGAATTTGGCTGGAAGAGGAAGGTACTGTGATTCTTAATGAGAGAAATGCTTCTTCCTGAGTATCTGAGTGCTGCGCTGAATCTTCCAAACAACCCTGTAAATCAAGCTTTATTATTATTCATTGTATTGTCATAAGTTGGAAAAGCAGATTCTCTGTGACAAGGTACCTCATCCGAAAATCACAGGTAATGTAGCAAAGTTAAGATTTGAACCTAAAGGCCAGAGAGCTAGCTCCGTGGGCTAAGCACCTGCTTAGGCAAGCTGAGGGATCAGAGTTCACATGCTGCGCTGGCTACACTCCTGGGGTACACTGAGCTGGCCATAGAGATCAGGCATGGTGGCACATGCCTGTTTTCCCAGCGCTGGGGAGGCTGAAAACAGAAGGATCACTACAAGTCCAAGCTGCCTAGTGAGATCCTGTACTGAATACATTAAAAAAGAGAAGATTTCAACCCAAGCCTGCCTGGATCTGCTGCCCATGTCAGTTCCAGTACTGCACAGGTTAAGACTGAGCACGGTGGAAGAGACCATGCATGCTTTCTAATGCTAACTGTAGTTCTCCATCTTGCCTGACTGGAAGCTCACCTGAGTGCCTACCTGGGCAGCTTTGAAAACCTAGCCCCAAGCTCCACTCCTAAAGACCATGAGTTCATTAATCTGGGGCCAGCCTGATCATCAATATTTTTTTTAAGCTGCCCTGGTGATGTAACATGGTTGGGAACCAAGGATCTAACTCCTAACTGCCCTTAGTGAACACTCCCTGAAGTCTTCCCACCTACTTAGAGAGTTGAACTTCTAGAAAAACCAGAGGACAAAACCCTCCCTTACAAGACTGCAGCTGTGATGGAAAGAGACTAAAGTAGAGCCAGGGTTTAGTAGATGCTAAATAAATGTTAATTTCCAGATGGAAGGCAGCAAGAAGTGAGAAGCCAGAATGAAAATTCTAGTTTCGAACTTCCTTAAAAACCAAGAAAGGCAATATGGCAGCAAGAAGAAAATTAAATGTAAACAGAACAACTTCATCATGAGGACAGTATGGCCAAAAAAGTTATGTCCCTACTCCAATTCAGATTAGGGAGGTCATGCTGACCTCAGAACCAAACCTGAATTACTGAATATACACAGAAATCCACTTTCACTCAAGTGTTTATACATACACATACTCAAATTAGGCTAAGAGTTGCCTATGGTCAGCATTAGGGACTTTGCTTTAATGAAGTAGAAGGATAATTTGTAATCCATGAGTTGGTTATGTGCTGAAGGATGTTCCTAAAGACCTTGGGAATGTTCCTCCTGTTGTACCCTAAGTAAACTTAAACTTGCATTTAAACCTTATTGACACCATTAGAAATCTTAGGAAAAGCCCTCTTTTACATATGCAAAGATCCCCAACTCAACCCTCTCTAAATTGCAAATAGATTACAATTTCCAAAGATTATGAGCAAACACCATCTGTTTTGTTATGGTATAAACCCCTTTAAAGGCAAGCCCAGATCTCTAAGGATAACGAGCCAATTTAGAGCCAGGAGTTCTGACCAAACTACAGTGACCCCAGGGGGTGAGCCAAGTGTAAGAGATTCCTACAATGTTCTGAGGTTTTTGCTGCCATTTGCCATTTCTTAGCCTGAGGATTTTCCACTGTACCTGGTTTCCACTTGGTGTTCCTGTCTGGTAGGCCAGAAAATGCCAATGCGCTGAGAGCTGCTTCAAATCAGTGAGTGGTAAGAGCTGGTGGGTTGATCACCCAACTCCTCAGCCCCCAGGGGGAAATAACTCTGTGGTGCGTCCCATGCAGGCTTCCATATTTCCTTAGCACCAGAGCCTCAGCTGGCCAGCACGAAGTTAGGACAAAGACAGTGTACACTCTGTTACTGCCCTCCTTTGCCTGTCTCTTGTCCTCAGTCTTTTATCTTTACCTCTGCCTTCCAAATAAACAACTTGTACCTGAGTCCATGTCCACCCAGTCAGAAGGTAAGAATAGTACTCTGGGGTCCGCTGGATGGGCAGCTATCATGGAGATCCAGACTGAACTGCCCCCTGCACATGCTGCATCGAAAGTGTATGGGCTTTAGGAGTAGAGATTCCGAGGCTCCAAATCTGGCCCAGATGTCTAATTCAGGTCATGTCTTAGCCTCACTGAACCTCTCTTTTTGTCAGCTGTAAAATGGGAATAATAATGGAGCTGCTACCTGGGTGTGGCGGTACATGCCTGCAATCCCAGCACTTAGGAGGCTGAGGCAGGAGGATCAGTGTGAGTTCAAGACCAGCCTGGGCTACATAAGTGAGCTCAAGGCCAGCCTGAAATGCATAGCAAGACCTTGTCTCAAAAAAAAAAAAAAAAAAAAGTGGAGTTATTGCACAGGACCGTTGGGATGCCCTGAAATCCTATGGGTAGGGCCTGGAAGATAGCTAAGCATTCTAAGATCCTGCCTGGCAAGTGCAAGGACCCAGGTTCAATCTCTGGTACCACATGCCATGCCAGGCTTAGAACTCCAAGCGTGCCGTGAGGGCCCAGAGACTGGGCATGGTGGCACTCACTTGTAATCCCAGTGCTGGGGAGGCTGAGACAGGAGGATCACTAGGAGTCCAAGCTGCATAGTAGGACCCTGAAATAAATAAATAAATAAATAAATAAATAAATAAATAAATAGAAATCCTGTGAGTAAAGTCCATGGCATGAGCAGGTGTTCATCCAACAAGTATTGATGAAAAATATATCTAGCATTAGGATCTGAGCTTGGCACAGAGGAATATACAAAAAATTAAGCCATGTCTCCTCTCCTTCACACACATATATTTACATGTTTCCTACTCTTTGTTTTTTGTTTTTTTTGTGTGTGGTACCAGGGATTGAACTCAGGACCTCGTGCTTACCAGGCAAGTGCTTACTCTACTGAGGTATCTCCCTGGTCCTTTCAAAGAATCTTTTTTTTTTTTGGGGGGAAGTGGGGTTTGAACTCACAACCTTGCACTTGCCAGGCAAGCACTTGTGCCATGGAGCTATCTCCCCAGCCCCACTCCTCTCCTTCTTGGAGCAACCAGGAAGATGAAATGTAAGAAGACGATTCAGCAATAACAGCACTGAGAAATCCGTTGGCTGAAGGCACCAGGATCTCCAACAGACTAGCTCTGTGCTGTCCAATAGGGTAGCCACTCACCATATGTGCCAACTTACATTAGAAGCTAGGAGCAGTGGTGCAGGAGCTGCAACCCCAGCTCCTTGGGAGGCCAAAGCAAAAGGATGGCTTGAGTCTAGGAGTCAGAAGCAAGCCTGAACAGCACAGTATGACCCCATCTCAAAAGAAAATGAATAGCATTAATTAAAAGTAAATGCAACTACAAATTCTGTTTTTCAGTCATACTAGACACACATTGCATGCATTAAGAGCAAATATAGAATATTCCCATTATTGCAGAAACATCTGCACTGACCTAGTGTCAGAAAAATCTGGGAGTGATGCTGGCACTGTCCTTGCTTGCTGAGAGGTTCAGGCAGGTTATATGACCTCCTCAAGCCTCAGTTTTTTCCCTTATAAATTGGACTATGCTAACCAGCTCTCCCTAAGTAGTAAAGTTATCACAAGGAACAAATTAAAGGTTCACACTGAAGGCACTAGACCAGCATCTTATCTGGAATGTCTTAAAGCACCAATAATGCTGATTGCGTCTACTGTAAGTAGTGTAGTGTAGCTTTGCCCTTCTTCTTCTTCTTCTTCTTAGATCCATGGATCCTGAGTCTCCCTAATTCTTGAGGTGGACCCAGTCTGCAGCTCCATCCATCCAGCCCACCTTGGGATTGGTACGTCTCTCATGCTCCTGGACTCTGCTCACCTCTACAAGCATCAGCATCCAGACAGAGGCCCTGCCAGGGTGCAGACAGCACCAAGGCTTGGGATGTGCCGGGAGCAGGACTTAAGGCAGGCAGCTTTCTTGAATTCTGAGAAGTGAACCTGAGAAAGGAAGGGCCTTAAAGGCCTTTGAGTCATGCGAGAAGGTGAAGAAAAGCCAGTCAGATAAGGCTCCATAGAATAGGATTTCAAGTGTGTCACACTCTAGAAAGGTAAACGAGACACTGAAGAGCCCTTTGCTCACCAAGTGGTAGGAATAAGAGGGAGGAATAGTCAGGTAGGTGGAGAGGATTTTTAGGGCAGCAAAATGACTCTATAGGACACCACAATGGTAGATATCCATCCTGATACACTTAGCAAAACTGATAGAATGTACTACACCAAGACTGAACCTTAATGCAAGCTCTGGGCCTGGCAAGAATAATGAGTCCATGTAGGTGAGAGATTGCAGGAAACATACTACTCTCAGGGCAGATGTTGGGGGGGGAGGGGG
>PVKN010023697.1:0-14700 GCA_004027915.1 Capromys pilorides
GGAAAATTCATTTTTACCTCAAATTAAAATTTAAAAAATGAGAATTTCACCATGAAATAATGTTTTCTGTTAGAATCCATTTAGTAAAGAATAATAACTAAGGAACATATTTTGTCTGATGACTGTTTCTTGTTAAGAATTTTGTGATTGTGAGTTGCATGATAATGTACACTTTTCCTTTACAGTTCTACTTGCCTGTCTTCCACAGAGAGTTTCCTTTGAATAGGAGGTATATTGAACTTAGTTCTTGGTACATTAGTATGCATTCAGAAAATGCTACACAATAAGTAATTTTAAAATAATGACTTAAAATCATATTCAGATTAGTTGAAGTGCATTTGTGCAAAATATGAAATATAAACAAAACTCAAGTAGCGATTTTATTAGTGCTATTCTGTACTTTATGAAACCAATTGAAAACCAGTAGAAATGTTCTTCAGTTTTCTCGAAAGTTGCAGACATCACAAATTATAACTTATGAAAACAGAAAATATTAATGAATTGATCAGCAATAGCATAGAACCAGAAAACATCTCAAATTATGTCTTGTGGGTGTGCTGAGAAAAAAATGTTCAAACAGTATTTGAATACATTTTACAAAACCTGGAAATATTGGAAGAAAAGGGCATGGGTGTGGGAAGCAACACCAGCAAAGATTTTTTGCTGTGGAATTTCTTCTCCATCCTGTGTCCAATTTTCCTATGTCATACAGATAGAATCTAACTCAACACTTAAAGTCTCTTTAATACTTGAATTCAAAAAATAATTGAAGATATTAAAATATCCTTTCATTATTTTCATTTTCCATGTTCTCTTGCTTATATCATCTACTGACTAATCAAGGATACAATCTAGGAATTTAACCAATTTACACCATATTCATAATTTCCCATCTGATCCTTTGTTACCCCACTGTGCTTCCTAAAGATTTTACATTTGCTTTCCTGTTCAATTGCTAATTTTCCTGAAGATTTGTTTATTTTATATTTTAAACTTATGTAAATCAAGTTGGGTGAGGTAGCCCATGTATGTATTTCATTTTTTTCTCCTTTTTTTAATGTATTTGTCACATGGTCTCACTAGCTAGCTTGGACTCCTAGTAATCCTGTTTTCAGCCTCCCCAGCACTGGGATTATGGGCTTGCATCATGTCACCTGGTCTCTATGGCCACCTCTGATGCCCCTGGGTATAACTGGCACTCCTCGTAGCAATGGGGATTGAACTATAGTCCCTGCACTTGCCTAAGCAGGGTCTTAGTCCACTGAGCTATCTCGTCAGCCCCATATCTGTATTTCTGGTCCTCAGACAGGAAGATTGTTGCGTTTTACAAGCCAGCCTGGGCCAGGCTGAGGTACTTAGAAAGACCCTATCTTAAAGCACACACACACACACACACACACACACACAAAAAAAAAAAAACCTCTCTAATTAAAAACTTCAACTCATTCTCTGCTGAACTGATATTCCTTATCATGTCTATTTCTCAAACTTTAATCTCATTGCCATTCTCTTGGTCCTTCTACTTCTTCTCCTGTAAATATAGATTTCATCTTCAAAGGCACACTTCATATGAACAGTATTTTCTGTAAAGAACACTCTACAGAAAACATAGCCTCAAGTTCTTTTTTTTCTTAATTTTTTATTTATTTATATTATGGCCAGCTCTGCCACCCTTGGGGGTGGGGCTGCTGCAGCATGTGGTGTGAAGAATTGAACTGCAGTCCCTGCGGTTGCCTAAGCTTGCCTAAGCAGGTGCTTCAGACCGCTGAGCTATCTTGCCAGGCCCTTGAATTCTGAAATAAGTTGTGTAACTAAAAAAGACAGTAGTATTCATCATTAACAATAATGTATATGAACAATTGTGAAATAAATAGCACTAATTTGCTTCAAAATGTCCAGGTATTTGATTTTCATATTTTCTTATAAGCAATGTTAGCATAAGACCTGACACTTACTTTAAAAATAACATTTTAAATGGAGTAAGTGAAGTCTAGTTGCTCAGTATGTACCTTGTCAAAAATTAAGAGCAATATATGACATTCAGGAAATCAACCAATAACAAATGCTGGTGGGCTATGGGGAAAAGAAAACCCTTCTTCACTGTTGGCATGGATGTAGAATAGTCCAAACACAGAGGAAATCAGTGTGGAGACTCCTCAGAAAACTAGGATTATGGGTCCCATTCAATGCAGTTCTTCATCTCCTGAGTATTTTTCTGGAAAAACTGAACGTATCATACCACAGCAATTTATGTGCACCCATGTTTATAGCATCATAGTTTGTCATAGCTGTGTCTCAGAAATAACGCAAATGTCCATCAACCAAGGAATGGATGAAGAAGATGTGGATTTTTAGACAATGGAACATTACTCAGCTATACAGAAAGATAAACTCAAGGTTTTTATAGGTAAATGGATGCAACTAGAGACCATAACTGTAAGTAAAAATAAACCAGGGGACAGTGACGTAACTCAGTGGACTGAAGTGTCTGCTTAGGCAAGCTTAGGCAAGTTCGCAGGGACCACAGTTTGCTTTGATCCCCTGCACCATGTGCCATGCCAGCTACACCCCCAGGGTGGGCTGAACTGGCCACGAAAAAGGAAAGAAATAAACCAGACTCACATGTGTAAATATCATATTCTTTCAATTGTAAGAGACTGAAAGAGTAAACAACACCAAAAGGTACAATAGAAATAAAGGGGAAGAAACTGTTCAAAAGGAAACAACAACTGGAATGGGAGAAAAGAGCAAAAAAAGAAAGAAGAAAAAGAGGTGTGCATGTATATACAAAATAGCTAAGCTAGTGGTACTCCTCATTTGTATTAGTTCTTTGAAAGGAAGAGTTAGTGGTTATATTGTTGCATCAATTTTGTATTCCTAAATCTAGTAACCTGAGCAACTATTTTGAAGATAACTGCTATGGTTTATGTCTAGTTGTCCCCCCAAAGCCTCATGCAATCATGGGTAGGCACTTCTAGAGTTTGAGACATGAGTCATGATCCACTGGGATTATGTGTTTTAGTACTGATGGGGTACAACTGGTTCCTCCCTGGAGCATGACGTGGGCCTGCCTAGGATATGATTGGCTCCTCCCTAGAGCGGGATAAAGGGCCCATCCTGGGGTATGATTGGTTCCACCCTAGGGCACAATGGGCCCACGTCAGAGTGACTGAGTGCAAAGAGACTTTTTAAAGGGCTGTTGCTCTCTGCACCCTGGGTGGTTGGTTGCCTCTGTCACCATTTTGTGGGTTGTTCTGCTGCCATGAACTGGATGCCCTCTGCCCTGTTCCACTAAGCCTTGGGCCAGCCGAATATGGACTGAAACCTCCAGCAATTATGAGCTAAATAAACCTTTCCTTCCTTCATTTTGAGTGTCGGGTATTTGTCCCAGCAACGAGTAAAAAGTAACTAAGACAATAACAATATGCAATATAGTAACCACTGTTAACCTCCCATGTTCTTGTTTTGAAATTCTGTATGATTTTTATTGTTTACTTCTCTTTAAAAGGGAAATTTGCAATCATCTGTGACTCATTTACCTAGTAGTAATACTACTTAAGAATCTGTATGATTGTAAAAGCCGGTCCTGATTCTCCTCCACAGTGCTCACATTCATCTTCTCATCTCACTATCTGCTTCTCTGAAGTGGCAGGGCAGGGAGCTAAGCTTCTCTGGGAGGTGCTGTACACAGGTTTGGATTCTCTGTCAGGATTTAAAAAATGATAGAACTTCAAATAGGGCTGATTTAAGTCTCCGTAGTCAGTAGTTAGCTTTGGTAACATGAGTCACTCTTTCAAATGATAATTTGCACCTGTTACCTTTACCCACAGGTTGGGAAATATTTGCATCTTAAATAATTATACCTTTGTGGCACAGGACAATGGATCCTCAACCCTGACACAGGGGCAATGGGGCATTAGAGAGTCAACACCTCTTTTTTCTTTTTCCCTGACATTTCAAAGTAGTTCCTTTTTTGGAAGAAATTTACGATTCAGGTCACTGTTCCTGCAGTGATTGATGAGGCTTTTCAGGAATCGTGTCTCGCATGGCAGAAAACATGGCACTGGCCTCCGTTCCTGTAAGACCTGCTTTGGCCCGTGGTGTATTTATTCTGCAGCATCAATTTGATATGACCACAGAGAGCATTCTGGATCTCCGCTTCCACAGTGGCTGATGTCATCCTCAGAACCAAAGAGCAGGTGGCATGCAAATTACTTTGAGGTGAGCGTGACATGAGACTGTCATTCCCACAGGGTAGTGCTGCCCTGTAATTAAGCTACAGCTCAGTGACAAGTATCTGACATCAGATAATCATTTAATAAAGGTAAATGGGAGGCAGTTCATTATTTTAAAGTGTTGTTTTCTTTAAAGTTCCTTGAGGATGTGGAAGGACTTTATTGGCATCCAAATGATCTCAAAATTTTTGTGTAATTATTTCTTGGCAGGTACAATAAAATGTTTACAGTAGTGATAAGTGTTTCTGTGGCAGGCATCATTAGATGTTCTTGAGAAGTATAAGTGGACTTTCACCTTTGATTTTTTCGCTGTTGGAAAACATGTTGTCTAGATTTATTTGCTACTTTTGTGTTGGAGGTTGGACAAAAACTTAAGTACTAACATTATTAAAGTAGTATAAAAATGCACTTTGTATTATTTTAGTTAAAATAACACCTTAATCTGTATCTTGTAACTATTAATCTTTTTCACTGAACATAAAGCCTAAGAACTTATCATTACTGAAATATAGAGAAAATAGTTGATTTCATTCCCCAAAGACAAGGACATTTTAAATACATGTGTAGTAAACAGAGAAGAAAATAGAGATATGAAGTAAACCATGTGTCGATTATGTTTTATCAAATTATTTCTATATAATCTTTCTGATACATAGCGATTCACTTCACTCATTGTACTTTGTATTTTCTATTAAATTTACAGGAGCCAAGATTTTAAAATTCTATACATTAGCATTATCTATACATTGAACATCCTGCCCAGTGTTTTGAATTAACTTTATTGTCCCCTTAATTCTGTCACTGTTTCTGATTGCCTTAAGTCACCTTTGCCCCAAAGCCTTGCTCTGTACTTTGGCAATGGAAAGTTTTACTCTTTTCTCCGAAGTATAGTATTCTTCATATTTATATTGGGAATGACAGTGTAACTGCTGTAGTCTGATGTGAAGTCCTGCAAAGCCTAACGAATTTTTCCCATGGTCGATGCTCTTAGGTCATAGCAGAAGCACTGTGAAGCCAGGGTTAGCGCAGAGCCACTGTGTCAGGGTAGGTGTGCCTCTGGGGAGCAGCAGGAAGGCAGCGCCACTTTTTTTTGTGGCCACAATGTATGTAATTTTTGCTCTATGATGACCTCTGCTCATCACATGGGTCCAAAACAATTGTACATCCTATATTAGAACCTCCAAAGCAGATAGAACAAACCATTTTTCACTATAAATTGATTATTTCTAGAATTTTGTGGTAGTTACATGAATCTTACACAGTAATTATTAGTATCTAATAAATAAGCACTGATCATTTCCCAATACTATTGTCATTATTGATATCCTGCACAATTCGTCTTAGAAGTGACACATTTTCCTAAAAGGAGGTTTTCCTGGACCTACTGCATGCATTCAGACTTCTAGCTACAGTTCTGTTTTGTATGTTATTGTGCACATACTGTAATGAGCACAGAAGGAAGACAGCTATTCCTCTCTGTGTTTCCAGTAATTATGATATAATAAAATCCCCTGGATGTTGGCCAAGTAACTAAGTGAAGAGAAGCTCTAGAAAATATATGACTTGTTGGGTTCATGTAATCTTGTACTGCACGTGACCTTTCTCACTTGTTGCTTCAGGTTAGAAGTGTGTTTAAGAGAGCACCACAGACATTTAGCTCTTGTTTCTCTCACCCCTTCCTTACTGCTGACCAGGATTCGCAGGATGCATTTTGCTTTCAATGCTAGAAACCCAAGTACACTCTAGGATGATACCATGGTGACAGAGGGAGGCATTGTCTGAAGCAGGCAGGTACAGGGTGAATGTTTCCTACCAGATGATGAGCAGGCCTTGCCCAAGGAAAGCGATGATATTCAGAATTCATGGAGGTGAGTAGATGGCTTTAAGAAGTCCCAGCAGCAGATGGGCAGAGCCCAGGCCAACACTTCAGAGAGCAGACCTGACCTGCACTTTGCGTAGAGCTGTAGTTGTAGAGAATAAATTACGTGCTGCGGAACATAGGCGTTCTCCAAGGCTTAGCAAATATACTTGATTTGGGGACATAGTACAGAGGAAACTGTTTTATGACTCATTATTCATTTCAGTTTGCATTTTAGTTTGCAATACTGAAATCTATTAGTACCAAAGGAATTCTGGCACTCGTGCTTTTTTCTGATAAAAAATATGACTGTTTTATACGCACAGTTTCTGACAATTGTCACTACATTACCCATGATAAATCCAAAAATACATTAACGCATACTATTAGAACTGAAAGGTAAGGGTTTAAAGCAACAAACACTCACTTCCTCCTTAGTTAAAAGTATAAATATAAGTAAAGGAAGTTCAAGGTGGGTTCAGGATTATTGGAGGGGAAATGAAAAACTGTAATATACAAAACGAGATCTGATGCATCATGTTTCATTGAAATGCGCAAAATGTGGCTTATAGTTTCAAAGACACAATTGTTTTATGTTTTTGACATATAAGTTATATATAAATGTAATCATACCTTATCTATCTGTTACTTGTTTCATTTATAACAAATTTAATTTGTAGACCAGTTCATGTTAAGGTGAGTAGCAGTGGTTCATGAAATTTTAGTCCTATAGGGTAATTTTGAAGGACTAAATGAGAGTCTATTTCCTACTCTTCTACTAATGAGTACAAAATTATTTTGTTCTTTGTTGTAACAGTTTATCCTCCTGTATATACTCTTGTGCGGTGCTCTATGTTTTTTGTGTTAAAATCTTAGTTCATTAAAAATATACTGCTAAAAAGAATGAGCAACTTAATTTCTCAGAGTTGAAGACTTCCTTCTGAAATGTAAGAAAACAGTGAATTAATATGTGCATGACTGACAAGGTTAAATTAGATAACACACGCAAGTGCTGAGGTGAAGTAAGTCAGACACACAATCTCAAACATATGATTGCTCTTAGAGGACAAACTCAAAATTTTAAATAAAGAGCAATTTAAGAGATAAATAGTAGCACATAGGCAGACTTGATATTTTGTAAATGGAAGGGGATCAAGATCTGAAGGGACAGGGGAGGAAAAGAAGAGAAAAAGGTGAAAAAAGAATTGACATGTGTTATATAAAAGTGCCAACTCTTCACAGGGAATGGAATAATTATGCAGTACAAGTATTACCAAATAACTTGTAAATTTGAGGAGAAAAAGAACACCACCTGCCCCATAAGCTCAAAACAAATACTAGCTACTATTCTTAGGATCACTAAAAAGGAATGACATCATTTTCATCAGGATCACTGACCCTACAGATCAGAAGAAGATCTGAAATTGATAACCAGTGTTCAAAGCACAAAAACCACATATTCGATGTGACATTTTCCTTTAGCATTTTTAATTTTTTGTATTTCTATGAGAGTGTGAAGACATCTGAGTGTTTATTACAACTCCCTGCACCATCAGATGTGAAAATTAGTGCTAATAAGAACCTTTCTCTGAAAAAAGAGAAAGCACATTTTGATGGACATGTAGACAATGCAGTAGTCTGCTGCACACAGTTCAGAGTTTTGATGAGTCTCCTTGACAATGCTGAAGTATAGCCGCCAGTGACCACACTCATTGCCCATCATTCTTATCTCTGGAAGAATGTGAAGCAGCTTCTTAGCTCCACATGTTGTATTTTTTGTAGAGGCACAATTAAGTGGCCAGTGACTCTCTAAATGTCTTGCTGATAGTTTCGTAAGTAGGCATAATTTGTAACTGAAAATAAAATTCAGCCACATGTGCTCTACAAGTAAGGAGGGTTCATATATGAAAAGGTCTAGTGATTGGTTTTTCCCAACCAGGTAGTTAAGTTTTAATTATTCTGATGGTCAGAACTGATAGAATTTGATAAGGTGGTGTTCCTGTCAACTATGACCTGAACTCAAATTAAAATTGTGAGCTTAGATATAAGTTGCCATTGAGAAATGAGATCTGCCATTACATGACACTGCTTCCTCTATCAGGACAGCAAATACCTAAAAATGAAATTTCATCTACTTATAAATCAACTTTATTGATATAATTTGTATAAATAATCAGCAGTGATGAGCACAGTCCTTTGAATATGTACATTAGTGTATTTGAGCAATTATGTATACCTACAGGAATATCACTCTAATCAATATTTTTGTCACCACAGTAAATATTTATTATTAAATATTTCTGTCACTTCACTAAGTTTCTTTGTGGATCTTTGAAGGCCTTTCTTCTATTCATCTCCATTCTTTTCTGACCCTACTAGGAAACCACTGTTCTGATTTTTGCTGTCTTGTAGTTTGGCAGATTCTAGAGTTCCCTGTAAATGGAAGTGTAGTTATCAGAACACTCCTGTCTGATTTCTTGAGCTCAGTGAAATGAGCAAGACGTTCAGGAAAGGATGTTTCCTTAAATTGATTTTTACTATGAAATTATATTCACTTAAAACTTTTACATGGACAATGACTTCAGTCACTTTAGTTCAAAATGATATATTCAATAGATTGAAATAAATTCTTTCTCTTGAGCACGTGATGCATATCCACCTGTAGTCACATGCTGGAACATTTCTTGTGTTTTTGCTAGATTAGCTAAATATAAAATGAAGCAAAAATTTAGTCATGCAGTAATCCATTATGTAATTCTTTAATCATTATATCAGGCACTGTTCTCTCAACGTTTAGTAAGGTTCTTACAGGAAGAAGCAGCTGAGTTTAAAATGTGCAGCTAAAAAAGACACAATTTTGCCATATAAATGCCCTTGTATGTGTTCTATTAATATGGAAACTAAAACCACAGTAAGACCAAAACTAAATAAATAAATGTTTAAAAAATCGTGAGCCACTTTATTAAAAGACTTTCTTTAAGTTAGCATTTGTTTCCAGTGGATACTGGGAAAATAAATACCTGGGTCAGAAAAACATAGGGATATAGAACTGGCAAGATAGTTCAGCGGGATGAAATACCTGCTTAGGCAAAGCACAGCAGCCGGGATTGATCACCAGCATGCCAAGGAGGTGTGCTGAAACAGTGATTGAGACTGGATGCGGTGGCGCGGGTCTGTAGTCCCACATGAAAATGGGAGTTTCACTTCGAGTCTGATCAACGTAGTGAGACCCAGTAGACCCTGTACTACGTACATTAACACACACACACACACACACACACACAAGAGGATACAGATTATGGGAACAGAATGTAAAAATAAAAAACAGCATTCAACATTCTGGGAAAGGAAGTGTTCAAGAAGGTTTTGGTAATATTGATTCTCTTTAAGCAGGGCTTGCATTATAGTCTTTACCATTCAATTTCTATAATGCTTAACGAATTTCAAACAACAGCTTTTCATGGGTTTTGGCTTCCTGTTTGCTCATCTGTTTCTGTAACTCTTTAGTGTGAAATTCCATCATTACCATTAAGTGCTCCTGAAAGCCAGTGCAAAATATTTTCATCTGAAGTGTGCCTCCTCTCAAGGGAATTACTAAATGTATGATGCCATCTATTTACTGTTATAATTCTTTACTTGCCTATTTATTATTTTTGTGATGTTTTGTGCATGATGAAAGTGTTTCAGGAGAACCCTGGTGCACTCTAGATGCTGAGGGATCTCCAATGGACAATGGACTGAAGGCTCCATCTCCAGAGAGGCATGACTGGGAAGCATGGTAGACCTTGGAGACCCAAGGCTTTTGGCGGGTCCTTAGCTGGCTTGGGGCTGTGCTCATGAAAGGGATTGGAGACCTGCTGGTCTTTTGGTCTCCATCTTCTGCTTCCTGTGTCACAGTATAAGCAGTGTTCTCTGCAAAGCATTCCTGCCACAATGTACCAGACTTGACAGAGGCCCAAAGCCGTGGCTGCTGAGTATTGCACTGGAGCCTCTGAATCAAAATAAGCTCTTTTATTCTCATTGTAAATTGCTTGCTAAATGGGGTGGCTCAGTAGCTCAGCAGATTTAAATGCCTGCAAGCACGCAAATCCCTGGGCCTGTCATGCTGGTCCCACCCCTGGGACACACTGAGATGACAATTGATACTGGGCGTGGTGGTGCAAGCCTGTAATCCCAGCTCTTGGGAGGCTATAAACAGGCGGATCAGTACGAGTTTGATCTAGTAGTGAGACTCTGCAGACCCTTCTCTAAAGGAAAAAAAATATCTTGCTAAAGACATTCCTTATAGTAACAGACAGCTGACTAATCTCCCTGGTTTACTACGCATTTATAATTTGCTGGTCTCCACCTTGCAGTCTTTTACTGGGTATCTTTTCACGAGTGCTGTCGTTGTCCAGCACATGGACATCCAGCTGATTGTCCTGGGTGTGATTTGAAAAAAATCACAAGGACAAATCAAATCACAGACTTGAGTGCTGAGAGCCATGAAATTCTAACCAAAGTCTTGACAGAGTAAGGAAAGAGTGTAAGGGGAGAGGAGTGGAATTTGGCTCCAGTCTTACACGGACCAGTCCTGCAATGAAGGAATTGTACCAGGCAGCCTCCTGCTTCACTTGGGATCGCTTTACTGGTCATTCACTCCCATTTTCTTTGGCTCAGGCCAATTTTTGATCAGGCACACTGTTTCAATTTTCCATGGCCATTTTTTAGTCCAATCAGTGTGTTTTCTCACACTGATGATGCAGAAATGCTGCCACATCGATAAGGTTAATGTTAAAAATGATAATGCAGCACTACAAAGACCCATTCTAATATTTCTAAGAATCAATAAAGGCTTTCTTGATGGCAGAAAGTCAACCAAGAACAGTTTTTCAAGAAGCCGTCTCTTCATGGACTTGAGTAGCTTTGCCTTCAAGAGCGTCCTGTGCAGCAGGGGACGAACGGTAGCAGTGAGAGGAGGAAAGTTAATCAAAAAGGTAATCATGTGAACCCAGGCGGCAGTCCCTCTGCAATGGGCTCCGAGTGCTTCTGATCGACAGAGCATCCAGCGAACAAGCGTTCAGCGAGTCAGGCACTGGGTGCGCTGTGAGCAGGATGTGCAGCCTCTCTCAGTCCTGGAGGAGTGCAAAGCTCCCGCTCATCCATGGCCTTTGAATGTGTGTGTCCCAAAGGTCAGTTTTTAGTCGTGTGTTTGCTGGAGAGATCCTCTCTTGCTGTCGTCCTTGTTTCTGAAGATAAAATTTAACAGCAAGGCTTAAAAATGGTTTTTCTACTAACAAATTCATTACATTGCTAGAATAACGACGAGTCAGTTACTTTTGTTATAAAGACTAATTCTATCTTGTGCCCAGTTGAAGTGTCTGATCTGTTTTTCCATTTGTCGTCTGCAATGATGGTTGCTAACTACATGAACATGGAGACTGACTTTAATTGAATAGTAATTCATTTTTGTAATCACTCACGAGAAATATCACATATGTGTGTGTGTGTGTGTGTGTGTGTGTGTACTTTACCCTTATGGAACGTTTATGTAGGTAACTTCAAGTGGAGAGAAGTTTGTAAATTAACTCCTGGCTCATTTTTAGAGTGACGCTATGCAAGGACCTAAAGAAGAACCATAATGCATAGCCTTTTACCTCAAGAATTTTTTATGTCTAGAAAATAACACAACATAACTTGGTTAATAGCAAAGCATGTTGACTACAATGAGACCACAAGAGAAATCCATAATATTCACTGGTGTGCACCATTACAGAGGATCTCTCTTACAGTAGAAGAGTACACTTCAGTTAGTATAATTGTCACTTACTCCTGTTGTTTCTATGCTATGGGGTTAAACCTGTTTTCCTAGAGTAACTGGGAGACACCTTCAGAAAAAAAGAAACAAATTAAAAACAAAAGAAAAAGAAAGAGAATATTCTAATGCTGACAATGAAGGAGGGAATTCCAGTGATAAGAACGAATTGGATAAAGCAATCAAAGGTAGAAAAAGTTATAAGCATTAAATTTGTGTAAACTAGTGCTATAATCTGAATGACCATGAGGTGTATAAAATATTGGAATGGTACAAAGAGAACCAGCTTATTCAAAGTCCTGAATGTCAGGTTAAGACAATGGGACAATTGAATTTTATTTTTTTTATACAACGAAAAGTTACGCAGTATTCAATTTCAGAAATATTAATTTTGCCATGGTCTGCAAAATATACAAGAATTAACATTATAAGAGGAAAGCTAAGTAGAATACTATTATAGTAGTCCACAAAGAAGATCAGTATGAAACAGTTGAGGAATAGGAGAATTCAAGTGAAACATATAAAATATGATAAGAAAATAGAATATACATTTCCAGCTGCTAATTTGGTATAAAGGATTAGTTAAGGAAAATGACTGAGGAGTGGATGGATATGCACTAAAACATTTAAAGTAGAGAATTGAAGGGTAGCTTGTGGCAATATGGTGATATATTTAACTTTGGATAAAAAAAAAAAAAAAAACAGAAGGAACCAAACATTGTCATATATTTCAGTGTTTTCCACATGGTAAGGGATAATGAGGAGGCTGGACTTGGTAGCACACAGTTATAATCCCAGCACTCTGGGAGGCTGAGGCTGGAGGCCCTTGCATTCCAACTCAGGCTGAGCCACATACCTAGACCCTGTGTTAAAATAAAAACCTTCTCAAAGGACTGGGAAATAGCCCAGTGCAGCGCCTCTGGGTGCCACCTGAGTTGGAGGCTGTGAGGAGGGAGTGGCAAGAGGTCATTGAATTTACAAAATAGGACATCACACGACTTCAAGACAAGTGCTATGGCACGGTAAAATGTGATTGACAGTGTAAATATCACCAGTCCATGGGTTCTTCAACTCACAGCAAACAGAAGAAAGAGCTTTGCCACACATGACACAACAGTAGACTACTTCATCGCCAAGCAGTCCTCCACAGCAAAGCAGTGGCAGCATTTGCATGTGTACGAGAAGCCTGGCAATCACACAGTGTCCATTCATGAGCAAGAAGCCATCATCCTGTGTTCTTGTAAGATTCTCCCCTTGGTGGCGTCTTGTGTCTAGGGGCGTGTAGTCCCCTTCAGGTGCCTCTTTCCAAATGTAAATCAATTTCTTTTATTTTGGTCAAGTGTCTAGGACAAAAGACCCACTGTTTTAATAATAATAATTTTTAAAAAGGCAAGGTACGCTGACACAATCAAGATTGAAACCTTTGCTTTTGAATGTCAGCGCAGTGGGGTGGGGGTGGTCTAATGGTGGCTTCCCTGTTGACTGCCTCAGTCAGTAGTCCTCATGCTTAGCCTCACGTCTCCTGCATTAGAAGGAGCTTAAAACTTCTGGGGGCTGAAGAAGTGGAGATTTTTGCACATAGTATATGTTTCACTAACAATGCCCGCAAAGGAAGATGACACATACAACCGGTGGGTGGAAAGCGCTCCTCTGTTCAGTAGACAGCTTCTGCCTGTTTAAATAAATAGAAAAGTTGGTAAGTGACACTGATGCCTACAACTGAGGCAAAATAATGAAAAGGTTTACACAGTTTCACAGATGCTGTATTAGGTGGGTTAGTAAGGAATTAACAGGTTTGTGCAAAAGTTAAGTTCTCAAGATTAACAAAGGGGACTTCTAAATTTGTACACAGATCTGGGCAGGGAAAAGCCAAAGGTATAGCTCTATGGACATTTATTTTAATATTGTATCTTTACCCTTGTTTTTTCATTCATATACTGCTCATTTTATATTCCATATTTCTATAAAAATAGGGAGCAGTGACAATGTGGTATGGTGCCTTTCCTTTGCATTTTCTTTTAATATGTAAGCTTTGTCATTAAAAATGAGAGGACATGCACTTAGATTTTGTATTTTGTTGATTGATGTTTGATTATATCTCATGTTCTAAAGGGCCAAAGAGCCTACTATTTTGTATTCAGCCTGGATTTTAGAATAATAGTAATTACTCAGTATAAATTAGGCAATAATTTACAATCATATTTTGAAACTATGAAGTTATTCCTAATTACTAAGTTATTATGTAGTAATGAAGGAAAAGCATATGAATGTTCTTAGTTATAGTTTGACTTTTGAGTAGTTATGAATAATGTCATGTTAACTAATGTTTCTTTTTAGGACACTTGGAGTAGTTTTATAGGAAAATAAATATAAGATACACTATAGCTTACTTTTGTTTTTGGAGGATGGGAAAATATTAGTCTACTTTTCTGAGATGAACCATAAGCAGCACAAACAGTGATTTAAAAAATTTTGAAGCGAGGAGCAGCCGTGATTCAGCTTGAGGTTTAATTTCCAGCTTCTCTGTTTGGAATGTCTCTCCTGATCATTTTGTTTCATAACCCTTTTTCTTTCCCTCCTTTGTATGCTTTATATACTCTAGAATAATTAAAAGACTAACCAGTCAGATGTTTCTTTGCTCCCAAAACATAACCTTATTTGTAAATGAATGACTTTAACTTCAGACATCATATGAATTTATTCTGTCATGATGATGGCCTTGAGGAAGTACTGTAGATTCAGGGAAAAACATGTTTGCTTTAGAGCTTGTTTTCTTGCTTTTGTCATTTCCAATACTTTAAGTGAAATCTGTG
>PVKN010023698.1:0-14700 GCA_004027915.1 Capromys pilorides
GCCCCCGCCTCCCCACCCCGCCCGCGGGTCCGGGGGCTGCAGTCTTAGCCCCCCCTCCCCAGACCAATGCGAACGTAGCTCCGAGCCGGCAAACCAACTCCCGCTGCCCCTCCCCTGCCCGCGGAGAGTGGCGGCGAGCGAGTGGGGTGGGGGCGTAAGGGTGCAGATCCAGGCCCCCAGTCGGCTGTACGCACCCGCCGGTCAGTCTGGCGTCGGTACCCTTCGTATGCCCGTTTTGATGAGCGAAATCTCCAGTAGTCCAGCGATTGCCTCCCTGTTTCCAACCTCAGATAGGGCCCGGGGTTTGCCCGGGGGCAGACCGAAACGAACCACAGTAGCTGCTGCCGTGGCCCATGTAGTGACCGAAGTGAATGGGTTGCGCAGCCGGGAGAGCTGGGAAGATGAGGGCAAAGGCCAGCCTTCCCCCAAACCACTGCTCCTCGATCTTTGTGCCTTGGGGAATGGGAAGTCACCAGCGCAAGAAAACGACCCCATAAGGGCAAAGGACTAGAGCAAGACTCCCAGCGCATCCAGGGAAGTGGGGATACCGAAGGACTAGGGGGAGCGCCTTCAGCTCTTTCCAAGCCCGGATCATCCTCTGCGCACCAAGCCCCGAGAGACGCCAAGCGCTCTGGCCATGGGACCCGCCGCCAGGCCCGGGTGCTTTGTCCCTTTCATGCTACAGCGCGAAGGTTGGACATAGAGATTCTCCAGGCCTGGAAGCGCTGGCGGCCGCCGAAGAATCTCGCGGCTCAGAGCCTGGGGTTGCAGGCGGGAAGTTCCCACAGTTGTAAAGAGGGAGCGAAGTGTGTGTTCCAAACTTTCCACGGTTCCAAACTGAGCGCTTCCATTAAAAGAAGCGGTGTGTGGGGAAAAGCATTCTGGGTATTAGCATGCAAATGAATGGGCCCGGCTCCCAAGCCGTCTGGGATTCCCACCGCGGCGCGCCTAGTTTGCGCCCAGCCACACACTCACAGTGGGGCTTCCGGCGTGGTGCCGCTGCGGGACACGAGTTCAAATTTTAGATCTGCGCCTTCGGTTGTGCGCCCTGTTACCAGTCGCTTGACTTTTGACCCTCAGTCAAAAGAGTTAGTTTCTTAACCTGTACATGGAAGACAGCAGCACCTGTCTCCTGAGGGAAGAAGATTCTAAGATGTCTGCACGTGGTTGTGCCAAACTCTTGTTGACAAGTGAGGCTTAAAGACTGTTTCTGAACTTAGAGGTTAGAGATAAGTATAATTTTTTGTTGTTCGGTTTTTTTGTTTGTTTTTACCAGGAATTAGAACTCTGGACCTTGTGCTTGTCAGACAAGCAATATAACACAGAGCTATTTCTCTGGGCCCGAGATGCAGTGTCTCTGGCTACTACCTTAACCTCAGCCACAGATTCTGGAAACTGGCCATCTATTTTGGATGGAGCAGCCACAAAGAAAGAAGGGATATGATTACTGAGTATCAACTGTTTATATGCTCTCTCCAAAGTATATGTGGATACTCCTGTTTACCACAGGAGAAATTGGGAAATGAGTGACTTGCCCAAGGCCACACGGTGGTGAAACCAGGATTTGTAAAGGATTTGACTGATCCCTTTCCTCATCAGTCAATGGCTTCTGAACCTCATCAGTGTCACCCATGAACCATGCACTGGGTCCAGGAAAGGTGAGTTAATAGGATGCTCTCAGGGTCCTCATCCACAGTGGTCTAATAAAAACAGGGATGATGCCATGGCCCCATTCTGCACCTAAGAAACCAGTGAAACTCAAGACTCCTGAATGGCCCAGGGTCCCATTTTAGGAAAGTGGCTAGAGGCCACTTCTGATTTCCGCCCAGGGCTGCAGGTTTAGCTCAGTGACATAAGAGTGGCATACACAGGGCCGGGGTTCAATCTTAGCAATGCACTCATACAGTATGCTGATCCTAGCCCAGAGCTTTCCTGCATGTCAGCTTACCAATAGAATTGTCCAAGAGTCGGAGAGTGGGTGACTATGTCAACTTCATTTGGTACTATGTTTTTAGTCTCAACCATCTCTCCGGCTCCCAGGAATCTATTCTATAACTTCAGGCTTACAGGATAAGTGTCTTTAATCCAGGAATTCACAAAATTACCTTAAAGTTTATAATTCACTGGTGCTTATTATTTTCACTATGTCGTGCAACCACCTCTATCAAGTTGCAAAACATTTTCATCCCCTCAAAAAAAAAAACAAAAACTACCCACAAAAAAATCACTCCTTCAGCTAGGATGTAATCCAGTAGTAGAAGCCTTGCCTAATATCCAAGAGGCTTGCTTCGATCCACAGTGCAGCCAAAAAGAAAAAATCCCCTTTCCCTCACTCCCTGGCAGTCACCAATCTGCATTGTTTTTATTTTTTTCATGTTTTATTTATTTGGTACAGGGTCTTGATATACAACTTGGACTGATAGTGATCCTTCTGTCTCAGCTTCTCAGCACTGGAATTACAGGCATGTGCCACCATGCCTGGCTTCAGTGGCCGGCATAGTGCTCGGAGTTCCAAGACTGATGTGGCATGTGGTGCTGGGCATCAAACCTGGGTCCTTGCACTTGGCAGACAGGCACTTAGATTGCTGAGCTATCTGCTATCAGAAGCCCTGCATTCCGTCTTTAGAGATGTACCTATTCTGGAAGTTTTATATAAATGAAGTTATACATATGCCTTTTGGCTTCTTTCTCTTAGCTCAATGTTTTTGAGATTCATCTGCACTGTAGATGTATCGATACTTTATTCCCTTTTATGGATGAATAATATATTGTGTGGCCATACCACCTTTATCTTTTTTTTTTTTAGGGAAGGGTCTACAGGGTGTTCAGGATCTTACTGCTAGATCAGACTGAGCAATCCACCTGTTTACAGCCTCCCAAGAGCTGGGATTATGGGCATGCCACCACAGTCAGTCTCAGTTGCCATTTTTTAGTGTGTCCTGGGGGCGGGGCCGGGCTGGCACTGCAGGCACAGGCATCTAACCCCCAAACTCCTGAACCCTTCCCCTCTGTAAGAGCTTTAATCCACTTTGGCCAGTTTTCATTCCACCTTTATCTGTTCCATTTATTGATGGTGCTACTGTGATGATGAATACTGCTACAATGAACATTTATTCAAAGTGTTGTTTTCATTTCTCTCTGGGGTATATATCTAGAAGTAGAAGTGATAGGTCATATGATAAATCTATCTCTAACTTTTCATGGAACCACCAAATTATTTTCTTAGTGGCTATACTATTTATATTCCTATCACACAGGTCTTTCTATAAATAATTTCGGAGTTGGTCAAACTTTCCCTTTTAGGAAGAAGATGCTAAGGCCAGAGATTTTAAGTGGTTTCTCCAAGGTCACACAGCTGGGTCTGGACTAAAATCAAACTGTACTGACTTCCTGGCCTTCCAGCCACCATCAACTTCCATCCTGCCTAACCTGTAAAGACCTGGACTACCTACCTGAGCATTTATCAGTTGGTTTGACAAACCTCTCCAGTGGAACACTGAGTTAACCATATTTGTGGGGCTCTTTCTCCCTCAATATCTGTTGAAAGAGCCTAGCACCATGTTCCCAATTTCTAGGTCACACCTTGAAAACATGCAGCGCTCTCAATCCCCAAGTCTGCCTCCTGCTGCTGACCTGTTGGACCTCTGTTGCCATAGAAACCAGGCACCTCAGTTTTGGCTGTACAACAGCTGGATAGTGAACTGAGAACATCCTTGTCTCCCAGACTAAGAGGGGCTGTCAAAGTCATTCATTCATTCATTCATTCATTCATTCACTCACTATATTGATACTCACTGAGCACCTACTAAGCACCAGCTTCTCCCCAGCCCCATGCAAGGAATATAGCAGTGAACAAGCTAGACCACAAACCCAACCCTTAAGAACCCTGAGGTTTCAGGGAGAAGATAGACAAGAAAACAATAAACCCCTGTCCTGGTTCCCCTCCCTAGCTCAAATTCTCGCATCTTTTGGGGCCCTTTTCAGATCTACTAACCCAGACCATCCTCTTCAAAAGCTCAGAGCCACATGTCCTTGGCTTTTATAGTGCTTTCCTTCTGATTGCAAAAGTGATCTATACATTGCACTAAACGTAGAAAATACATGAAAGAACCAAGAAGAAAAATCAGGTATGGTAGTACACACCTGTAATCCAGCACTCTGGGAGGTTGAGGCAAAGGAATCGCAGGTTTGAGCTCAGCCAGGGCAATTTAGTGCATTGGTGAGATCTTCTTTCACTTTTTCTCTTTTTTAATATTTTAGGGAAGGGTCTACAGGGTGTTCAGGGTCTCAGTACTAGATGGGACTCGTAGTGATCCGCCTGTTTTTGGCAGCCCAATAGCTGGGGTCACAGATGTGTGCCACGACACCCAGTCTCAATTGCCATCTCAGCGTCCCCTGCGGGCGGGGCCAACACTCAGGCCCAGATGAACACCTTCCACTCTCACCATCCCCCTACCTCCCCAGCCCCCCACCCCTTCTGACAGTTGCTTTAATCCGCTGAGCTATTTGACTGGCTCTGAAACCTTGTTTCAAAATAAAAAGGCCAGAGATATAGCTTAGTGTGAAAGCCCTGTGTGTCTGTCTGTCTTTCTCTCTCTGTCTTACACACACACACACACACACACACACACACACACACAGAGGAAAAAGAAGAAAGTTTTTCTGAGACAATCTCACTCTAATTCAGGCTGGTCTTGAACTAGTGACCTAGTGACAGGCTCCCTGCTTCAGCCTCCTCAGTACAGGAATTACAGGTGGGCCCCACCACGCTCAGCTCAAGACAGGATCTTTTTTTTCTTCCTGTATTGGGGATTAAACTTGGGAACCTGTGCTCACCAGGCAGGTACTTAAGCTACTGAACTATATCCCCAGCCCTCAAGAAAAGTCTTTAGGGCAAATGAGATGGCTCAGCGGTCTAAAGCGCCTGCTTAGGCAAGCTTAGGCAACTGCAGGGACTGTGGTTCGATCCCTGGCACCACCTGCAGCACGCCTGTAATCCCAGCACTTGGGAGGCTGAGGCAGGAGGATCAGCAGCCTGGGCTACAAAAGTGAGCTCAACGCCAGCCTGAACTGCATAGCGAGACCCTGTCTCAAAAGGACAAAAAAGAAAAAGTTAAGTGCTGCCAAGATTTCCTTTTTCAATTTGTCTACATATGTATAATATTTCCTCTATTGTATATTAATTAATTAGCTTGGGGGCTAGGGATTTGGCTCAGTGGTAGAATGCTTGCCTAGCGAGCTGGAAGCCCTGGGTTCAGTCTTCGGCACCAAAAACAAAAAATAAACCTCTCAAAAAGAAAATAAATAAATAAAATAAATAAATCTCTCATAATTAATTAGCTTGCAGTAGTGGAGAATCAATCTAGGGCCTTTATTCTGAATTATATCCCCAGACCTCCGTGTGTGTGTGTGTGTGTGTGTGTGTTGGGTCTCTGTAAGTTGCTAAATTGCTAAGAGTGGGCTTGCCTTTGTAATCTTTGTGTCTCAGCCCCTCAGAGTACTAGAATTATAGTCATGCATCACCATGCCTGGCTATTTATTTCACTTTTTAAAATAAGCAGGGGCTGGGGAAGGTAGCTTAGAGGCATAAGCATCTACCTGGGAAGCACAAGGACTCAAATTCAATCCCTGGACCCGCATGCCGTTCCCGGGCACTCAGTAAGTTTGATACCAGTCTGGAGGCTATAAAAATGAACACAAAGCCAGCCCAAACTGCATAATGAGGCCCTGTCTCAATAAAGAGGCAAATTTGTTTCTACATTGTCCAGGCTGTTCTCAAACTCCTCTTCAGACTTTTGAATAACTGGGATTATGGCCATGTGCCATCGTACCTGGCAGCAGTTGCTTTTGCTTCTTTTAGCAGCATTATTGGCTCTTATTTTATTTACTACTTCATAATCATGTCTCATAAAAATGTATTTTCTTCCAGATAGTTCTAAAAGTTCCCCCAAAGCGAGGACAATAACAAATAAGGAAGCACTGTTACAGCCACAGGGCTCAGAGCACTTTAAAACAAAAAAACAAAAACAAACAAAAAACCAGGAATCAAACTCAGGACCTTGTGCTTACCAGGCAGGCACTTATGCCACTGAGCTATATCCTTAGCCTAGCAGCTCTTGGTTTAACCCTCTGATACAATCCTACAAGGTATCTACTTGGATGACTCCCATTTTCCAGATAAACAAACTGAGAATTGGCCAGGTAAGGGAAGCCTAACCTGCACAGTAGGGTAGGCTCTGGGCGGATTGGGGACTAGGAGTGGGGGCTCTGCCTGCTCCTGAGCTTTCCCCCAAACACCCAGACTTCCAGACCTAGCTAATGGGAGCAGGTGATAGAGGGAAGCTCAAACGAGGTGCCCTAGTTTCTGCCAAACAACAAGAAACCACCCTATGCACTTTTATCAGGCCTGCTTAGAAGGATGTGAAGCCAGCCCACTTCCTTCTCTGTCTTCAGTGTGGGGCTGAGTGGGCTCCCTGAGAACAATAGCATAGCAGTAAGATCCTTCTGTGCACAGTCCTGATATTCCAAGCAGGAGTAGAGCGCAGGGTTTGGAGCCAGACAGGCATAAATTTACACCCAGCTTTGGGTGTTGCTGACAGTTTAGGTGAAAGGTGCTGGGAGTCCATTTAGCCCCCCTATCTTCCTTCAAGGGTAGAATCATGGCCTCCTTTTTATAATTTGTTTTTCTTTAGAGACAAAATCTCTCTTTATTCCCACAAGAGCACCAAGTGGTGCTATGGTAGGCTGAGGTAACTAGCAAGTCAGGGGGTTAGTCCAGGCCTGCACCAATGGAGGGCGAAGGCTAAGCAGAGCTCAAGCCTTCCTGACTCCAATAGCCGAGCTCTTTCCAGTGGACCAGGTGCCTCTTTTCTTTCATTACAGCTGTGTTTCCACTTCAACACCATCAAGGATGGTGCAGGGGCCACAGTATGGGAATTCCCACCTCCAAGTGCCTCGACCCTGGTTATCTGTGCTCCTCTGTACTGTGGTCTTTGGGGCCTGACAGGGACCTTGTGGGCTGTGGTTTATCATTAACCATGTTTCCTGCCTCTCTGTCCACAGCAGGGACCTTAACTCACTTTCAGTTAATCAGGAAGGGGGGAAAAAGATCATGTACAATTGTTTTATATTTTCTATACTTAATAAGGATTTTCTTTTTCCCTTCTTTTCTTGGGGGTAGGGCTATTGGGGATAGAACCCAGGGTTTCTCACATACCAAGTTTGTGCTCTCCCGCTTAGCTACATCCCCAGCCACAAGACTTTCTGGTTTTGTTCCTGATTATTGTAACTGAAGGAGAGTCAAAGTGCTATTGGTGATATGATAAATGATGCATCATGGCTATCTCTCTGTCTTTGTCACACACACACACACACACACACAGCAAATTGCCAACTGAAGAAAAGTAGCTACATAGTACAGAGAAAGAATATCCTCAATGTAAAGAATTCTTGCAGATTGACTAAAAAATATAAAGACCCCAAGAATTGGAATACCCATTTTAATGAATTTTAAGCATTTTATGAAATTAACATTTTTCAAAACTAACTTAAAAAGAAGGAAGTGAATTATACCTGTAGGTATAACCTAGGAGGCTGAGGCAGGGAGATCATAAATTTGAATCCAGCCCAGGCAATTTAGAGATTTAGGTGACCCTGTCTGAAAAATAAACTTTAAAAGGACTGTGTATCTCAGTGGTAAAGGCCCAGGGTTCACTCACCAGTACACAAACCAAAACCAAAAAAATTCTTTATACACAATGTAATTAATAGACATTAATGAATGCTAATGTTATGAATAAAGCACTTGAAAGTGATTGAAAAGGTGACGCACGGTGTTTGTTTGTTTATTTATTTATTTATTTAAAGAGGTGTGGAGACAGGGTCTCACAGTGTAGTTCAGGCTGACCTTGAACTCACTAAGTAGCCCACATTGGCCTCAGTCTTGCAGGGATTCTTATGTGGCAACCTTCCTGGCTTTTTTAAAAATCTGTTCTAAAAAAGAATGTTGTGGGGGACACCCACTCGGAACCCCCCTCCTGTCTCTCTCTCAGACAGGATCTTTCTTTCCTTCAATAAATATGTTCTGCTTATTACCTCCAAAAAACAATAAATAAATAAATAAAAAAGAATATTGCTAGGGAGATAGCTCTGCGACATGAGGGCCTGCCTGGCAAGCGCAAGGTCCTGAGTTCAACCCCTGACACCAAAAATAAATATGTAAATAAAAATAAAAAAGAGGGGTTGGGGAGAGAGCTCCGTGGCACAAGTGCCTGCCTGGCAAGTACAAGGTCATGAGTTTGAACCCCGGTCCTGCCAAAAAATAAAAATAAAAAAAGAGTCAAGTGTGGTGGTGCACACCTGAAATCCCAGCATGTGGGAGGCTGAGGCAGGAAGATCAGTGTGAGTTTGAAACCAGCCTAGGCTACAAAAGTGAGCTCAAGGCCAGTCTGAACTGCATAGTGAGACCCTGTCTCAAAAAGACAAAAATAAATAAATAAAAAGATAACAATAAAGAATGCTTTAAGAAAAAATAGGAAAAGGACGCAAGAAAGCAACTCATAATTCACAAAGGATATACAACTCTGATGCTGGGCAAGGTAGCCTACGCCTTGAGATTGAGAGGCTGAGACACAGTCACAAGGAAAGCTCAGCCTTGGCATTTCAGTGGCTCAGGGAGACCAGTCTCAAAATAAAAACAGAAAATCAGGTTGAGGACATAGTTTGGTGGTGCAGCATTCACGTTTCATGCCTGAGACCCTGGGTTGCATTCTCTGATACTAATTGGTCCCTGTTTAAATGCACTTCCTCAGAGAGGCTGCCTCTGGTACCCTAAATAGGTAAGTCCCTTGGGCTGGCAAGATAGCTCAATGGTCTAAAGCACCTGCTTAGGCAACCACAGGGACCGAGGTTCAATACCTGGCACCACAAGCTGCACCAGCCCAACCCCCAGGGCAGGTTGAGCTGGCCAGAACATTAAAAAAAAAAAGTCCCTCTGTTAACATTTGCTTATTATCTTTCCCCTTTCACAACATTCCCAACTCCACTACTTCTCAAAGTAATCACTACCTCTTAACTTTTCTTCATCAGACTGAAGCTTCAGTGGAAGGGACCTTACCTTTTGCTTTCTTTCTTTCTCCTGCACAGATCCTTCACAGAGTTCCAGCCCTTTTCACTTTGTGTGTTTGGGGGGGTGGGGGGTGTTGCAAGGTAGGGCCTTATTCAGTCACTAAACTGCCCAGGCTGGGGTTGAACTTGTCATCCTCTTACCTTAGCATATCAGAGGGCTGGACTGCAGATGTATGCCACAAATCCTGGGTAAACATAACGTGCACACACGCGCACACACACACTTTTTTTTTTTAATGTATTTGGTACAGGGTGTGATTATGCAGCTGGGACTTGTAGTGATCCTCCTGTTTTTAACCTCCCCAGCGCTGAGATTACAGGTGTGTACCACCACACCCGATTTTGGGGTTGGCACAGCATGCAGTACCAGAGATCGAACCCAGGGTCCTTGTACTTGCCAGGCAGGCACTTGTGCCTCTAAGCTATATCCCCAGCCCTAGTAGTCAGTGATTTAATCATTCATGTAACCCCAAAAAAGGACAGGGTTTGGGGGGCTTCTGTGAGTTGAACACATGTGGTGTCTGAAAGGTTGTAGATCCAAGAGGCCATGGAAGCGCACTGCCCCTTCCCACTTGTTTAGCCTTCAACTCTATCCATTGCAGTAAACCAAGTGGTGCTATGGTAGGCTGAGTCAGGAGCACTTCAAGTTTGAGCCCAGCCTAAGCAACTCAGTGACTTCATGAAACCCTCTCTCAAAATAAAAATAAAAATAAAGAGCTGGTAGCCGGGTGTGGTGGCGCATGCCTGTAATCCCAGCACTTGAAGGTTGAGGCAGAAGGATCAGTGTGAGTTTGAGACCAGCCTGGGCTACAAAAGTGAGCGGAAGGCCAGCTTGAACTTCATAGAGAGACCTTGTCTCAAAAAAAAGACAAAAATGAAGAAAGAAAGAAAGAAAGAAAGAAAGAAAGAAAGAAAGAAAGAAAGAAAGATGGGATGTAGCTCTGTGAAGGCCCTGGGTTCAAACCCCAGTACAAAAAAATAGAATAAAATCAAAATTAAATAAAAAGCTTTAAAAACTAGTAAATGTAAGAAAAATGTTTCCCTGTGAACCATTTGAGCCATTTTACTTGAACCCAAAGGGAGGATGTGGGAACCCCAATTTATAGCTGGCCAGTCAGAAGTACAGGTGAAATAACATCCAACATGGGGGAGAGGTGGTCAGACTGAGCCCTGTACTTGGCGGCTCTGACACTGTCCGGCAAGATAATTTCACAACTGAATTAAAAGAGCCAGCTGGTGTTTGCTTTAGAAAATATGACTGATGTGTAGGAAAAGTCCAATCTCCCTCACCCTCATTTGATGACTGAAGTGTGTTATGAGAGTATAATGGGAATTTTTTTTTTTTTTTAATTTTATGGGTTTTGTTTTTCCAGGACCGGGGTTCAAATTCACCACCTTGCACTTGTGCCATGGAGCTATCTCCCTGGCCCCAATTTTATGTATTTGATACAGGGTCTCACTGTGCAGCTTGAACTCATAATGATCCTCCTGTTTCAGCCTGCTCAGCGCTGGGACTACAGGCGTGTGCTATCACACCTGGTCTTGATGGCCACTCAGTGTACCCATGGTGGGGCAGGCATGGCATGCAGTAGTGGGGATCAAACTCATTGTACTTGCTGGGCAGGCACTTAGACTGCTGAGCTATCTCCACAGCCCTATAATAGAAATTTTGTTATTCCTTCTCCATATTTTTGCTTGGAATCATCAGTTTCTATGATAAAATATAAAAGCCATGGACCAGGGTGAATTAATATCCTGTTGGGAATTTCTACTCAGCCTCAGAGACCTGGCATTGTTTTGTGTTTCTTCTTCTTCTCCTTCTCCTTTTTCTCTAGGTGCTGCTTTTTTTATTTTATTTATTTATTTTTTTAAACCTTATTTATTTCTGTTATGGCTGGCTCAGCCTTTCGTGGGGGTGGGGCTGGCACAGCATGTGGTGCCAGGGGATTGAACCGCGGTCCCTGCGGTTGCCTAAACTTTCTTAAGCAGGTGCTTTAGACCGCTGAGCCATCTTGCCGGACCCTTCTTTTTTTTCTAATCAATCATCTTTTATTTAAAAAATCCTAAAGGGCCAGCCTGATAGCTCAGCCAACTAAAGTGCCTGCTTTCGCAGAGCACAGCGGCTAGGGTTCAATCCCAGTGTGCCATACCCCCCACCCACTGTGATTGAGACTGGGCATGGTGGCATGCGCCTGTAATCCCAGCACTTTGGGAGGCTAAAAACAGGAGAATCACTACGAGTCCGATCTACGTAGTGAGACCCTGTAGACCCTGTATCCCCTGTTCTAAATGCATAAAAAAAAAAAAAAAAACCTAGACTCCACACTAAGCCCAGTGTACACTCCTGTAATCCCAGCATTTGGGAGGGTGAGGCAGGAGGATTGCCATGAGTTTGAGGCCAGTCTGGGCTACAAAGAGAATTCAAAGCCAGCTTCAATGGCAAAATGAGATCCTTTCTCAAAAACAAGCAAACAAAGAAAAAAGGGTCAACAATACAGCTTAGTAGCACAGTGCCTGTCTGGAAAGCAGAGGTCCTGAGTTCAATTCCCATTTGAAAAAAAGACTTGGGGCCAGTGAGATGGCTCAGTGGTCTAAGCGCCTGCTTAGACAAGCTTAGGCAACCCCAGGGACCACAGTTCAATTCCTGGTACCACATGCTGTGCCAGTCCCAACCTCAGGGCAGGCTGAGACGACCATAATATAAATAAATATTTAAAAAAGAATAAAAAATAAAAATAAAAAGAAAGACTATACAAAATAAAAACTATTAGAACTAAAGCTAGTAAATTTATAGGATAATCAATATTCACAAATCAGTAATGTTTCCATATATTAACACCAAACTGTGAAAAAAAATCAAGAAAATCCTATTTATAATAGCCACAAACAAAAACAGGAATAAAGCTGATTTCTCCAAGAATAGGAAATTTCGAGCTCTCAGCAGGTCACCAAGCTCTAGCATCACAGGACTAAAGACCACAGACTTTGTTAGTAGAGCCGTATCTTGGCGTGCTGTGGGTTCGATCATTGCACACCACAGAAATAAATCCCACAGATCACGGCTGCAAGAACTGGTGGCCTGACTTGCCCAAGCTCCTCCTGGTCACCCCTGTCTCGAATCGCCCGATGTTGTCCCGGAGCACTGCTCCTCTCGACTGTGCCAAGAGGCCTGGCATTGTTGAGTGCAGACCAGACCACACACACTTGGAGTGCACGTCCTGTTGTTCAGTGGTTCTGCTGATGTCAGAGGGCACACACTTGAAGTGAAAGGCAGTCCTGTTCCATGCTGGTGCAAGTCCTAGGCCTCTCACTAGCTGGGTCACTGTGGGCAGTTAGTTCTCTTTCCTTCTCTGAGCCACAATTATTGCTTCCCTAGAAAAGACCACAGAACCACAAACTAGCTGCTGTTACTTTTGGGAAGCGTGGGGCATCCTGGAGAGCAGCGGAAGGAATTTTTCACTTATTACTTCATTAGGTCTCGGTTGATAACTATGGAGAGTTTATATTTACCTTATGTTGTTTTGTTTCGTGCTGGAGACGGAACCCAGCACCTCGTACATGCTAAGTGTGCATTCTACCATTGAGATATGCTCCAGCCCTTCTGTTTTGGTTTTTCAAACTCCAACAAGAGGCCGGCCAGATAGCTCAGGAGATTAAAGTGCCTGTTTAATCTTGAGGCAGGGACCACAGGGTGCTATTCCCAGCTTGCCAGGCTAGCCCTGCCCACAGGGCATGCTGAGAAAGCAACTGAGACCAGGCTGGGTAGTGCGTGCCTGTAATCCCAGCATTTGGGAGGCTGAAAACAGGAGAATCACTACGAGTCATATGTGTTTTGTTTGTTTTTTGGCAGGACCGGGGTTCAAACTCATGACCTTGTACTTGACAGGCAGGCATTTGTGCCATGGAGATATCTCCCCATTCCCTCCTAAATATGTTTAAAAAAAAATCCAAAGCAGAATACATAAAAGCACATTTAAAAAAGTTGAGCATCAGCTTTTACTTGTTGCTAAATAGTATCATTTTTTACTAAAAGCTAAATAATACCAGGTGGGAGGCTGAGGCAGGAGGATTGCTGTGGGTTTGAGGCCTGCCTGAAGTGAGTTCAAGGCCAGCCTACACTACACAGTCAGACTCTGTCTCAAAGAACCACCCCCCAAAAAAATGCTAAGTAAACATTCTGTTTCAGCTACATTTTTTTCATTTCAAAGCTGCGATCCTAAGATTTCTCCTTCAGTTGTGTGTAGGGCTAGCTATATAATTTGTAAGACCCCAGTATGAAATGAAATTCAAGGCCCCCTATATGAAAGGCAGGGGGAAAAAGTACTGCTGAGGATATCATATAATTTTTTTTTTCCTTTTTTCTGTGGCTTCTCTCTGGATTTTTATTTTTTTATTTTTTTTATTTTTTTTTTTTTTTTTTTCTATTTTTCCTTCCTTTAATCTTAAGCAAAAGAGACATGGGGTTCAAAAATAAAAATTTCTTCTACCCCCCTCCCAAACCTGTACCCAGCTCCCCCAACACACCCTCCTCCTTCCCCAGGGAAGCAGGAAGCAGGGGTGTGTGTGGGCATCTCCAGCTGCGGAGGGGGAAGGCAGGGGCGGTGCCCAGCTCGCTGCTGCTCTCCAAATATAAATACACGTGTCAAGACGCCTAGGAAATCCTCCACGCCCGCCACTCAAGCACTCTGGCTTTCTGCTGGAGTTTGGAAGGCGCGGGGGCCGGGCACCAGCTGCTAGGTTTTACTGCACTTGCTCAGCCTGCACCCCACCAGCCTCCTGTTGCTCATTGTAGAAAAGATGGCACTCCGGGTCCCCCCGGATGGTAGGGGCTCCCTGGATCAGCTTCCCGGTGTTGGGGTTCACACACCAGCACTCCCCACGCTGTCCATTCAGAGACATCTTGCACTGTTTGAGGTTGTACAGGCCATGCTTGTCACAGTTGGGGATGTGCAAGGAGTAGAGGTGCTCCAGAGGGCCCCTATCATCCGGAAGGCGCATGGTAGAGATCCGCTCCAGGACCTGATCCAGTTCCTGCTGGCAGGGGGTCTGCAAATATGGAATCCACTGGCGGCCTCCACAGCGTCCACAGGGCATGACCCAACCTCCAGCGCCGGCCTTGACCCAACCCAAGACAACAAAGCTCAGCCGCGCAGGTGGTGGCCGCAGCTTCTTGGGCTCTTCCAGGCCGAGGTGGTGTTTCCCACCTTTGCCCATCTGCCGGTGCTGCTCGGTGACTTTCTCCCGGAAGACGGCCAGCTCCTTCATGCCCGACTTCAGGGGCTTCCGGCTGGCAGTGCTTCCGCCTCCCAGCATGTTCAAGGTCCCGTCCACGTGATTCTCGCCCAGGCTTCCCTCAGAGTGGTCATCACCATTGTCTGCAACCTGCTCCCGGTTGGCGCCGTAATCGGCGTCCCCGAGCTTTTCGCAAGTGCCTTCGCCGTGGACCAGCGCGTGAAGGGGCAGCTCGGAGCCGGGCTTGGGGTAGCAGCGCATTCCCTGGGCGCAGCGCGGGGTGTAGACGCCGCACGCCTCGCCCTCCAGCCGGGCGCACACCGAGCAGCAGCCGCAGCCCGG
>PVKN010023700.1:0-14651 GCA_004027915.1 Capromys pilorides
AGCTATTCCAAAGGACAGAAAGGAAGAAATATGTCAGCAAAGTCTTGTGTTAAGTTGTTAGTTGATTTAATGCCAAAATCATATTACCTATAGCTTCCCAACCATGGGGAGCACCGATTGTCCCCATTTTCCTCTGTTCTTTTTTCTTCCTAGGGCTAGATTTCTATGCTCCATGCATGTCTCCAGAGACAACAATCAGTATAGGGATATTGATTTTAGAAACTAGGAGAGCGACTAAATTACAAAAGTGACATTCTTGCCCTAGTTTGTTCGCAAACATCTGAGAAGTTGCAGAGCCAAACCTCCCCACGTGCTGGACTCTTGCTCTTTTCCCTCAGCCAGGCCCCTTTTCACTAACAGCACAATCATGAGCCGCAGCTACTCCTGCTGTTTTGCCTATCTTCACTTCCAAGCAAAATGTTCCAGGGTGGACATCACACAGTCCACTCTGGTGGGTCCCCTGAGCCTATGAGAATCTGATCCTTAATAAATAATGTTATGGATTAGTTCTAAGATGCCCCCAAATGATTCATGTGTTCAGTGGTGGTTGGAAGTCAGGGGCACTATATTCACCAGTGGAACGATTCATTGAGGGATTCACAGCTCAATGTACTGTGAGAACGCAGGACATGGTCGGAAGGACTGCATCACCATCAGCATCTCCTTTCCAGTTCCTCCCTCCTTTCTCTCTGATTTCCTGTTGTCAAAGGGTGAGAAGCCTTCCTCCACCAGACTCCTCCACCATGACGTCTTGCTTTGGATTGGACCCAGCAGACCCAAGACTAAATCTCCTGAACCAAAGAATCAAATTTGGTCTCTCCTCTAAGTTGGCAGTGTCGGGTTTGGGGTCACAACAAGGTGGAAGCTCACTCATACACATCTACTGAATAAATGAATAAAAGAATGACAGCCCAACTCATCTTGTGTATCATCCACTGAGAGTTAATCTACAGCAAGCAACCAACCAAATCTCTTCAAACACAAGTTTTGTCCAGAGGGCACTTTGTCAAGAGACAAGTTCTGGACAAAGGAATTTGCTGAATAAAAGCCCTGTGCAGCTAGAGACACATGTCCATTTGTGACACCTTTCCTTGTGAGGTTTTTTATTTTGTTTTGTTTTCAGAGGGTTTTTTTCCTCACTGGAAGATAACTGCTTTTTGTTTTCCTGTCCTTCAGGAGCCTTAAGCTTCTAGATTTTCTCTCTGTGTGCACTCTTTTCCCTCTTTTTTTTTTTTTTTTTTTTTTTTTTTTTTTTTTTTTTTTTTTTTTTTTTTTTTAATATTAATTTTTATAAGGATAAAATAAAAAAAAAAAAACATAAGAAAACACAGTCTGAAGAGATTATGAGAGAGCACTTGCATCTGGACTTTAACTGACAACAGACACTCATTAGCATTCCTTAATGCCAAGGGGATCCTAAATGAAGTGATGAAGAACAGAACTAGCAAAAATGGGTTTTGGGGAAAGATACATATCCTTTTTGGTTCTGTGACAGAAACAGATATGAGTGTTTCTAGTGTAATTACATTGAATTCTAGTGTAATTCAGAAATATCTCAATAAGATATTTTTAGGCTTTTATGTATTTTGTAGCATAAATTTTGAATCCTCTGTTGCCTTGGAAAAGTCATCACTCAGAATAATGGGATTCCAGGGGTGCAGAGAGTGAATGGATCACTTCGTTCAAATGACGACCTCCCCATCAGTACTGATGCCCACACTAAACTGGAACCTGCAGAAAGGAAGTAAGTAGAATCCTTTTGATACAAAACATGGTAGTCTTGGTGAGTTGAAGGCAGAATTCCCATCACTTTCATTCTGTGCTCATGGGGGAAAAGCAAGCCGGATTCTAGGCACTGTGATTGGAGCTGGCATTGATCACAACTTCTTGTCAAATGCTATAAACTATGCAATGATGAATCTTCTCCTATTTTGGATATCTCTCAGTAAGTCTTTGCTGCTGGATACAGCATCTTCTTTGACCCTCACCAGGGATTCTGTAGAGTCACTTGGGTCCTCTTAGTAGAATGGACATCCAGGGAGGGGACTTGATGATTGGAGTCCTGTCTCCAGCCTGTTCAGTTGTCGAGTGTGTGATCATGGGAAAAAATGAGCCTACTTTGCAGATACCAGAGTCCCTCACATTGATTCCTTCACTTTTAAAATAAGACCTATCATTAGGAGAAGCCAAAGAGGAGCCCTTGAAACTGCCGCTCTCCCTCTCTTCAAAGATATAGACAAAATAAAGATGCTATTTCTTGAGTGGAGTAGCAGACTAGTGCCATCACTGAAGATAAAAAAGGCTGCAGCTATGATGAACTTCATTGTATTCCCCACTTAATTATGCAGCCTTACTACTGAAATAAATAGATCCCAGTCAATAACCATAGCTACTACAAACTTAATAAGGACCAGCCCAATTTTAACATTTGTGCTGGAAACGTTATGCTTACTAGAACGTATTAACACAGCACTTCAGATGCAACATGGCCACCGATCTTGCGATTTCATTGCTTTCTAAACCCCATCAAAAAATAAAATCAGGAAATGTTCATGCTCACCCAGGATGGATAGATGCGCATATTTACAATCTTAGTCCAGGGCTTCTAACACTCCTACTTCCTTTGTGATATTGTCTGAGGTAGCTGCATTGTCCACGCATTTCACAGAGCAGCACACTAGCCAGCTATGTTGATGACATCACACTAATGGGGGCTGATAGGCAGGAAGTGGAAGGTATTTTGGATGCCCTGACAGGACACACACACTCTGGAGAGTGGGAGTTAAATCCTATAAATATTAAAGGACCTGACACATTGGTGAAGTTTAGGAGGCATGCCAGGATCTCTGCTCCTTCAAGATAGAAAAGCAACAGTACTACTAAGGAAGAAGTACTGATCTTGGTGAATCCCTTCAGATCTTGAGGTAGCAGCATTATAACAAACTTGAGAAACATGCTCCAAACTCATTGGTTAGCAGATTCCAAAGTCAGATCGCTCTGAATGGAGCCACGAAAAACAGGAGGCTCTCAGTAGGAACCAGCTACTCACAAGGTGCTAGTGGTCTTGGTGGTAAAAACACTGTATTGAAGGTCTGGCAAACTTACATAGGAGAAAATTATGGAAGCCTCAAGATTCTAGAGAAAGACTATTGAAAACAATCTCTTGCTGACCAGAACTCATAGAGACTGAGCTCTGACTTTAGATCATGAAGTGTCCATGGAGCCAGAGCTCGCTGGTGCTAGCAGGTCAACGAAGTCCTAAACCCACTACATGCCACAGCAATGCATTGTACAAAAGAGATGACATTTTGGGGATTGGACACAACCAGAACTATCAGACACAGTAAGCTGCCCCAACAAGCGGCTGTGTTCCCTCATCATCAAGCCTGTTCTCCCAATATTTCTCCACCTCATTTCACATCTATGGCCTAATGTTGGAATTCTGTACAACCTATCGCCAAAGGTGGAAAAGTCACATGGCTGGTCTGCAAAGCATCAGAGCAATATATTGGTGTGACTGGCAAAAAAGATTGCTTCAACACTGTGATTTCATTTAAACATAGGACTGAGAGGAGCCCTCCAGTGATCACAGCTTTGGGAGATGCCTCTGGCCATCAACTTGGCCAGAATGGCTATACTAAGATCGCTTCCCACTAGTGGAATGTTTAGCTCATTTTTCAGAGGTTAGTAACAGGCACAATTGCAAGATCAGAGGAAACTAGGTCTGAACTAAGTGGGGGACAAAATGAGGCACTCCGTATACTACACGTTAATGCCAATCCGAAGGTATTCACTGCATGAGGGGCACAAAATAACCACATAGGCAGGATTATTCATTGAATAAATGTAAGATTTGACCTTTGGCTATTCAATACCTACTCAGTGGGGGGATTCAGAGTACGGCACCAGTGTTATAGTCAGAGGCCATGCATGGCCCCAAAACTCTGGATCCCTGTCACGAGGACGGAGGTAGCTACTGCTACTATGGATGTCCAGCCTCAAGAAGCACAAGGCAGTCCAAATATCACACCAGGATATCTAACAAGCCACAGAACATCATCTGACATCAAGGAATCCACTTCTGAGCAAAGCATGTGCAACAGCGGCCACTGATTATGGTACTCGGGGATCCCACAATGTCAATTGGAAGGACATAGAGCTATTAGCCTCATAGTACAATGGAAGAGTCACGTCAAGATACAACCAAGATGCTAACCTGGAGATGACATCCTGCAATCCTGACACTATGGGCCTGGCAGCCGAGGGGTGGAAGTAGAAGCGGCGCCACTCACTGCCACTGGCACGCTACGCTCGCTGGAGGACCTATGCTTCCTCGTCTCCATGAACCGAGGTCTTGAGGGTCTAGAGAAGCTTATCAACCTGCTGATGGCACAGTATAAATCTTTCTACATTCAAAGTTATGCCTGCGGCCTGGCCATTTTAGGATTTTCATTCTGGTCAGCAAAGAAGTTTTGATACGGCAGGTGAAGTGAGCAGTGGCAAGATTACAGGGGCAAGGAGGAGTATATTTGAACTCAGGCATTCATTAAGGAATGTCTTAGTTTTCTTCTGTCCAGTATCAACTTTAAATAAAAAATAAAGGCAACCATGTGCTTACTGTATGCTCGCCAGCAATGGCAATGAGAGGTCCAGACCCATTGAGATAAAGGTCTGGATCCTCCAACCAAGCAAGATGTCTCTGCGGTAGAAGAGGTAGCACTATGAGCGGATTCTGGAATGGGTAGTTGACAAAGAAAGTAGTTTCTACAAATCATTCCACTGGTATGGGATGAATGGTGTCCCCTCCAAATTTGTATATCCAAACCCTAACTAACCCTGGCACCTCAGACCATTGCCTGCGTTACAGCATGCAACATTTGACATACAACCTTGTGGCATACAAGATGGGTACTGAGGGTTACAGTGGACTCTGTGACCATGGAACAAACTAGGGAGACTCTGAGGAGAAAGTTCCTGCTCCCCATGAGCATAACCTGAACTGTGTGACTCTCTCTCTCTCTTTTCCTCTCTCTGTCTCTGTCTCTCTGTCCCTCTGTCTGTCTGTCTCTCTCTCTCTGTCTCTCACACACACACAACACACACACACACACACACACACACACATACACACAAATGTTGATTACCTATGCAAATATATTAACAGTCCAAAGAAGGGGAATGCAATTTAACATTTCCTGAGAAAATTATGTGCCTAAAGCAGAAACTCACCAGAGAAAATTGAAATATCAGTATATTCTGATTCCTGACAAATAGAATAATTATCCCCAAACACCCCCCTCTCAGAGATTTTAGCCATCAAAGAGAATGAGGTAAGCGTACAGCATGGCGAGCGGGTCTTTTGTTCAGCTGATCAGAACAGACAGAAGGAGCCCTTTTGTGTCCCATGGAAATGGCAGCCCCTCTGCCCCAGAGACAACCTGACCAAGGATGTTTTGCTTTGAGTCCCTTCCCTTCAGTACTAAGAGGCTGTGAGTTCCCAGTCAACACTGATTGGCTCTGTGGAAGGCCTGTGGCTATCTTCAATTTGGTCATTTCTCTTTCTTCAAAATCTTTCCATTTCCTTATCTCTAAAATAAACCATCCCAGCTATGCTCTGGCTTGGAAGGAGGAGGATGGGAGATGGCTTATCTTTATTTATTTAAAGATTTATTATATTTCTTTTCCAGAAAGAGCTGGAACCAACTCAGTTCTAACCTATAGCGCAAAGATACAAGATATTTAAACATAGAAAAAAGGAATCCCCAGGAAAGGAAGGACAGAGAACAAAGCTTTACTCTCAAATAATGAGTTTGGTTCTAATTTTTAGCCCCTACAAGAAAATGAGGAGAGTCCAGGGAGATAGTTCAGTGGTCCAAATGCCCGCCTGGCAAGCACAAGGACCTGGGTTCAATCCCCAGTACTATATGTTGTAATGTGGGGTTTGGCCCCACATCAAACTGACCACTGAAACCGGGCACATTGGTGAACACCTGTAATCCCAGCTCTGGAAAGGCTGAGACAGGAGGATCATGAAGAGTCTGAGTTTGTAACAAGACCCTGTACCAGAGAAAGAAAGAAAGAAAGAAAGAAAGAAAGAAAGAAAGAAAGAAGAAAGAAAGAAAGACTTAAAAAATGAAAGGATGAAATATGTCTTAGTTGTATGGCTTTAGCTTCACAACAATACGATGTTGTAATGTTATGGTCGGTGCCGAAAGGAACGATGAGAAGACCAGATAAATTTAGCTCAGAGGACTCACTGAGACTTACCTCTCTCGAAGTGAGCCCTGATCCTCAGAAGTATCTCATTTTTATTTGGGGCCAAGGAATGTGCTCAGATGCATAATCACTTTAGTAAAGAAGTGTTACAATCTCTGACCTCCATTTGCCCAATGTTAGGTTCACACAAATACTAATTAAAAAGGTTTTTTTTTTTTTTTTTTTTTTACAGGACTGGGGTTCGAACTCCTGACCTTGCACTTGCCAGGCAGGCATTAAAAAGGTTTTAAGCAAGGGAGGAGACTGCTAATGGAAAGCCTTCAGGGTAAGATGTTATCTTTCTCCTTGAATCTCAGCTTTCTGGGATTCCCAAACCACTGCTGTCCCTGGGCTTTGTTTATTGCTCTTGCCTCTTGTGATGCTAATTACATATCTCTATAATACAAGGTTCATAAATTTATCCTTAAACACAGATTCCTCTGGAACTAGTGCTTTACTCCCTCAATGGATTTGGATCTGGCAAGGTCTGAGAGCCTCAAAACCATTTCTGGAAAGCCAACTGAAGACGGGTCGGCAGTGGCTACAGCTGTCTTCCCTTCACTGGTGGCCTGAGACAGTCTGATTGCCCAGGGAGTGGAGAAGAAAACCGAGCTCTCCACTGTATGCCCACCAGGCCACTGGGAAGACATTAATTGGGCATCAACTAAGCCAAAGCCCTGTGGCCCTGCTCACCAAAGCAAGAAAAAAGAGAAATGGTAGTAGTGATGGAGGTAACAAAAGTAGAAGTCTAGCCTTCTTATATTTTTCTAACAAAGTTTCTGACAACTATGTCATCAAAATTCATCTCCACATTTACAGACAGCACCGAAAGCAATAAATTCTCCTCGGTGCGGAGTGGCTGCATGCTACCCCACCATGATTTTCACTTGTGGACAGGTAGCCCCTCACAACCTTGGGGTGGCCACACCTTCTTGCACGCGCACTGACCAGAAGCACACACGTGTGTCCCTCTTGTCGATTCTTTGCCGGTCATGAGTTCTCACATATCCAAACCTTAAGCTGCTTCTCTTTGCACAAGGGGAACGACAAACAGCCACTCTGTGAATTGCCTAACAGAGCAATTCCTGCACGCACTGACCCTCAAGCTACCTTTGGGTGATGCTGTCTTTTCCTGGTGGTCCCCACAGCCTGAGCCCTTCCTGCCACAAGTCATGATTGTACTTTTCCTCCAATCAGCTGGCTGTCCTGTCTTCCCTGAAAGAGCCGTGGGCATGGACTAAGGGGGAGACACAATGGCGGTAGGTGTCAGTGGGGCCTGGGTTGTGTTCTGTGGTCTGAGACGCACCACTGTGCCATATGGTATAATGCTGCTGGGCCTGCTCACTTCTGCGACTTGGTAGGGGTCTTAGTTACTTTTTACTCATTGCTGGGACAAATACCTGGCACTCAAAATGAAGGAAGGAAAGGTTTATTTAGCTCACAGTTGCTGGAGGTTTCAGTCCATATTTGGCTGGCCCAAGGCTGAGTGGAACAGGGCAGAGAGCATCCAGTTCACGGTGGCGGAATAGCAACAATATGATGACGGAGGCAACCGAACAACCAGGGGAACAGAGAGCAATAGCCAACGTCTGTCTCTCTGTCTCTCTGTCTCTCTTTATATTACATTCAGGCTCTCTGCCTTAGCCTATCCACCTTAGGCCACACCCGTAATCCCAGCTGTACTCAGACCAATAACCCTATCTGTACTAAAACACATAATCCCAGTGGATCAAGAGTCAAGTAATCCCAGCAGTACTCAGACCCATAATCCCATCAGTACTAAAACACTTAATCCCAGTGGATCATAACTCAAATCTCAAGCTCTAGAAGTTCCTGCCCATGATTGCATGAGGCTTTGGGGGAACAACTAGACATAGACCGTAACAGTAGGCCGGGTAGAACCTAGCTCATGCTGAGTAATTCCAGACACACAGTAACCATTTGATGTCCATGATCAGGGTCACTTCTCTGTCTGTCTGTCTCTGCCACTGCCTAGCAGCATGCCAGGAGCTATTTTTCAAAAATGGCGCTGCAGGCAAAGTAGCCCTGCTCCAGAATTCCCAGGGCCTGCATTGCGATGGTGACTCTGCTTCTGAGGCTTGCCACAAACTCCACTCAGCATCCACGTCCATTCCTGATGCATCTGTGGCTCAGCCTCAGGATAGCTTGTACAGCCTGCACCTGTGGTGAAGGTCAGAGCTGGCAGCCTTTGCATCACCAGCATCGAGTGGCAGTGCACCCTCAGAGCACAGAGAGGCCTAGTGAGCCACGTGCTCACTTCTAGATAGGAGGTGCAAGACTCAGGTATTTGCCTTTCCATTTATAGGGTACATGAGGGTTCTCCAGTGAAAAAGAACCAACAGAATATATGCAGAAATTTATCATGTGGACTCGCAGGTCACAGAGACTAAAATGTTCCCTAGTGGCCATCTGCAAGTTCAGTCAAAGGAGCCAGAAGCATTAGAATGAAAACAACTAATGAAGGAGCAAAGGACCAAAGTCCTGAAGATCATCCAGAGAGACAACAGGGCAAGTCTTCATTCAAAGTCTGAGTGATCCGGCGGCTAACACCCAAGGCAGATAGGAGTAGAAAACATACCAGCTTGAATGGGAGACTGAGGCCGAGGCCAAGCGCAAGGTTCCCTTCTGCTGCTTTTTCATTTGTCTGAGTCCCCTTGTTGGATAGCACTGCCCACACTCTGTGGTCTCCCTCACTCAGGTCCCTGACCACCACAGGTATACCCAGTCCAGGAAGTATCCTCAGTCCAGTGAAGTTGACATTCAAAATTACCCACCACAGAGGGAATATCTCAATATACTGTGAGCTCTGGGCACAAAGAAATGAACAGATGTAACCACCTGGCAAGTCTTCACAGGATTTCTCTCTACTTAAGAGTACATGCACCTGACCAAGGTATCCAGCAGGCTAGCCTCCTCTTGAGTATATGACATCCAGATGAGTATGATGCTTTAAACTATTGTATATGATTGAAAAATAAAGCAAAATATATTTAAATTTTAAAACTTATCACAGTAAAAAATTTCCATTGACCCCCCTGAAAATAAAATCCTCCTCACTTTATAAATAGTTATCCCATTTTTCTTTCCAGTTTCTAAAGTAGTTCTGGAAGTCCTCTTTCATGAGTGTCTTTGGCTGCACTGTGCCTCAGTGTCCTAAATCAAGTAAAATCCTTTGTCTTTTATAGTCATTTTGATGTTGAGAAAGAGCTAGAAGTCTCACAGTGCCCAATCTGGTGAATAAGGTGGATGAGGACACTAGGATGCCTTTATGAGCCTACCTTTCTGTTAGGTGACATTTAGCAGCAATATTCACCATATTTTTGGTCATATCTCATATAGACAATCACAGAAGAGGACTTCCAGAACTGCTAAACGTGGGATGAATGTGTGAGAAAAATATTTTGAGGGGTATTAATGGTAATGCGTCTTTCATTCTTTTCTCTCTCTTTTTTATTTTTGGTATAAACATTCTCTGTATATTTTTATCACATTTCCTATACAGACTTAAGGTAGAAAAGAGAAGGTAGTCATGCTGCAAACCAAAAGGTTTTTTGTTTTGTTTTTTCGCAAAACCAGGAATTGAACTCAGGCCCTTGCACTTGCCAGTGAAGCGCTTATTCTACTGAGCTATCTCCCCAGCCCCCAAACCAAAAGTTTTTACATGTAAAGTTGTTTGTTCTATTAAATATCAAGCTATCTCTGACTCTCTTCAATAACTGAGATGGGAACAGGAAATGCATTGACCAAATCAATTTAGTCACAGCGTGCCGCAGGCTGTTTGAACCCGCTTCAGTAAAAGATCCCACATTCAGAAGGGCAGCGAGGATTGGCTTCTACTTGATAGAGCTTAGCAGACTGAGTTTCTGCAGGGTCACAGTGCTGAACCGATCAGAGATAAGATAGGGATCATCATTCCTGCCTCCTTCATACACTGAAGCTTGTACTAATCTCTCCCATCCCCTCGGGAAGCAATAGCATTTTTATCCAATTGAGCTAACCTTTGGGGAGCTCTGGAGTCAGCACTGTCCATCAGAATGGCTCCATCTGGAGGCAAAAGAGCCAGCCCTAAATGCTCTCCCGTCAGTCGTAGCCAGAAGTGGGCTGCCCCAGGCAGGTCTCTGCTGCAGGACAGATCCCGCGGAGCTGCCCGCTGGAGGCCGACTGCTTGCTGTTTTCCTCCAGCTGGGGCGACAGCCTTCCTAGAAGCCGAACCCCAGCCGAGACAGTCTCTGACTATCACACGGGCCATAAGCCAGGATGCTCTGAGATTCCTGTGCCACTTTATGGTCCGCAGCGAGGACTCCTGGCCGTGGGCAGGAGGGTGCTAGAGCCTCTTGGAGGTCTCCTCCCAAGCAACAGCTAATGCCATTTAATCCACAGAAACAACTACAGTATCTGTTCAGTGAGCACTGGTGAATGAGTTGTAAACCAGATACGGTTCTGAGCGTCCTGCCTGAGGTTTTTCACTTGATTCAAAGAAAGAATGAGCACCTTCACAGGGCGACGGAGGGGACACAACTGCCTAGCATCATGCATTCAATAGAAGCAGATCTGTGACACTGCCCTGCTATTTTGCAGCATCATATAAAATAACGAAAATTTGCTGTGATGCCTCAAAATAAACAAGCAAATGCACGGCAACACAGTAAATAGCTATCTCACTTTGTGTTCTCTTGCTGACTGATAATGTGGAGAACCAATTCTGCTTCATTATTTCTGTTATTGTCATTATCAGTTAATTATTCTTCATACTTTCTAGTGTTTATGAATGGCCCTGCATCTTTTCTTATTATCATTATTCAATTAAAAGCAATGTCCCAGTTTCTAGCCTTCAATAAACCCTGGAACAGTGTCTGTTGAGTGTGCGTATGTGTAAGAGAATGATAAGACAGCCTCTTATTCTAAAAGTACAGTGGAGCAGTAGAAATAGGCTGAGCATTAATTTTTTTTCTCTAAAGCAGCTCAAAACTGCTCGCTCTCTCTCTCTCCTCATTAATTCTAGAAACATCTATATGAAGATGATGATGGAGAATTTTTATGTTAAAGGAAAAGTAAGTGGATGGAAAGAAGAGACATCGAAGCAAAGAAAAAGGATTTTATGAATAGCTTGTTTTTAATCTAGAGAGGAGACTTCATGGCTGTATGAGTGGATGTTCATTATATCAATTGCACTTTCTGTATTTTCAAACTGTTAGAAACTACAATGACAAAAACACTTTTGGGGAAATCTGAAACACAAAGAATGAAAAAAAAAGAAAGAAAAAAGATTTATTTTTATGCACATAAATAACTGTTTCTTTTCTGAAAATGAATCTTTCAGTATCAATGTATAAGTATAACCATTCTCCATCTTTTCTTCCTCTATGTTCTAATTTTAAAAACAAACATGAAAGAGAAACTACAGAATGATACATTTTAAGAAACCTTGGGTTTGACTTTCCTGGGCTTTGAGTAGTTCTCGGTAACAAAGTCACTAAACTGACTGGCAGCAGAGCCAGGGGTTATTGTGCAGTTGAGCAGTGTGTGAACACCCTTAACGCAGTGATAGCATGGCACCATGAGAACGGCCTTTGGTACCAAAGTGTCATTTTGTCACTAGTACTGTGGCTTGGACAAGTCCTTAAATCTCAATGCCCTATTTTTCTTATCAGCTCATGAGGGAATGAAAATGTAGCTTCCAGAATTTCCTTAGGGTTAAATGCAATAATTTACATACAGTGCCTGAGATGAAGTAGCAAAGTTAGCCAACCGTCCGCCTCTCCCTCTGTTGCTAATAAGCTGGCTTGGTAAGGACAATTTCCCTGCCACAGAAGCTGAACTCTTCAGGTCGTTTTCAAATGCAGCACTTTCTACACAAGACTTCCTCCGCAAACGAGGGGGGATGGTTCGTGTCCCTCCATCCTGTTGACCATGCTCAGCAATTACCAGGGCTCCTCACCTCACCAGGACTGCTGCAGAGGTGAGGAGCTCAGTACGACCTGACTCCTAATGGGCCTCCATCTGTCTGGCCAGGCTGTTTGCTTTCTCTGACCTGGTGGGCCCTGTAGCAGTGAAACGAAGCTTCCTTGCCCTAGGACTCCAGGCCAACCAACAAAGGCAGGCTGAGAAGGGCACGGGACAAGAGAGGGGGCCTAGTCACAGCCTCAGGAAGAAAAGGAAGCAGAAGCAATCGGCAGTGGGATGGGCACAGGACATTTTCTTACTGATCATGTTCTTGCAGAATCCACTAGGCCAGATTCATTGCAACAGGGCTAAAGAGTACTTGCTCCAACATCTAAAGGGAGGTTAGGAAGGCAAATCTCTGTGTGGGTGAAAGCAAGGAATATTCTTGGGAAGAAAAAGTAACAACTTTATTAAACATGCCACCTTGTTAGGCCCTCTTGGGTCTGAATGGCCTCTACTCTGTGGAACAACAACAACAAAACCCTCTACCTACATCCATCCTGCTATCAGGGCTCTGCAGCTCCCTCCTTAGGAGGTAGGCCCAGGCAGATGGGCCTTGTCCAGTACAACTCTGGCTCTGACTTTCCACCTGGTCTCCAGTCAAGATCCTCTTCCCCAAACTAGGTAGCATGCTCATGTTATTTACCCCTTCAGAAAAATTAGAACAAAGTCAAAACCATTCTCATCATCACCCTAAGATGTGAGCTGACTTTTTCCACACCCTACCTCTCCCAAGCATGGTGAAAAGGCCATTCCGATAGCCTTTTTCCAACTACATAGCTTCCAACTTCTTCCTGTACTTCAGCCAAAACAACATCTTGTAATCCTTTGCATAATTCTTTAACATTCATTCAACCAATATGCTTAACAAGCAAATTTATTTTTACTTTCCACTTGACAGGACTTTTGGGGTGCATTTTTATTTTCTTTTCCAGTTTCTGGATGAAAATTCAAGCAGGTATCATATCTTATCTGGTCACTTTGGGTAACTAAAACGAGATCTCTGCAAATTAACTGAAGTGTTAAAATTTCTAGAGAGGTCAGTCTTTAAAGAAAGGTTTTTACCCTCTCAGAACAATTGTAGGCAAGAGACAATCCTTAGGGGAAGGAGTGTGTTTGGACACTTCCCTTTTCCTTTCTTCCAATCCTCTTCTCTCTCATCTTGATCATTTCTTTTTCTAGCCTTCTCAGGGTAGGAATCCGAGGGGAGCAGAAAAGTTCCGTATGTTGCACGCTTGCTGGGCACTTCCCACTCTCAGGGCTCCACAGCGCCCTCCTTAGGAGGTGGGCCCAAGACGATCGGCCTTGTCCAGTGGGACTCCATCACCACCGAGGGCTTCACAGGAGAGAACAGAGGCATCTCCATTCCAGCGTCTGGCCACTCTCTAGTGCACTTGTGGACTAGGGTGTGTATCTCTGAGGAGTCCAGAGATGTTTTCAGGGAGTCTACAAGGTCAAAGCCACTTTCATAATAATAGCAAAATGTGCTTTGCCTTCTTTGCGTTCTTTCTGATGCAGTTACCCAGAGGCTAATGATGTGTCCATGATAACCTAGCTACACATCAGCAAGTTAAACTTTATTCCTATACTGCAACCAAAACATTTATCACAAAAGGTTGAACATAGAAATAGAATCCTAACCCTGTGATCTTCAATTAAGCCAGATATTGAAGCAAGATAAATAAAAAAAAAAAGTATAATACTGGATCAGGAAATAGCTCAGTAGAATAAATGCTTGCCTGGCAAGCACAGGGTCCTGAGTTCAATCTCTGGTACTGAGAAAAAAAAAGTATAAAACATTGGAGAGTGAATGTAACTTAGTGATAGAGCATGTTTTTAGAAGACATGGATTTCACCCCCAGTATCCTCACAAAATACGATATCATTCTTTCTGAATTTTATAAATTAGTTATATGTTAAATTTCTAGCGTTAACATATGAGTTTGTTGGTAGTGTTTTTAAATAAATTAATAAATGAATATCTTAATTGTTTCTGGTTTAATCTCTAATATATTTAGAGATGGTAGTTATAAACATTAAAAAAAAAAACTATTCTGTATCCCCAATTACTCTTTAACCTTCTTTTTGCAGTGTAAAGAAATCCTGAGACCAAGGGCCAGCAAGACAGCTCAGCGGACTAAGCATCTGCTTAGGCAAGTGTAGGGACTGGGTTTGATCCTGGTACCGCATACTGCGCCGGCCCACCCCTAAGTGCACTGAGCCAGCAACAGAGTCCAGGACGTGGTGGTGCAGGCCTGTAATCCCAGTGCTGGAGAGGCACTATGAGTCCGAGCTGTGCAGTGAGACCCTGTACAAAATACATAAATTTGAAAAAGAAGAGAAGGGAAGGGAAGGGGAGGGGAGGGGAGGGGAGGGAAGGGAAGGGAAGGGAAGGGAAGGGAAGGGAAGGGAAGGGAAGGGAGAAGAGGAGA
>PVKN010023701.1:0-14690 GCA_004027915.1 Capromys pilorides
AAGAAGAAGAAGAAGAAGAAGAAGAAGAAGAAGAAGAAGAAGAAGAAGAAGAAGAAGAAGAAGGGGAAGAAGAAGGGCCTTATGGCTTTATCTCAGACTCGGAAAGTCAGCAAGCACAAGGTCCCTATCCCAGAAAAGCCACCAGGTCCTCCTCAGAGCTCAGAGGTGTGCATTCTGGTGGCCTTGTAGCAGTTCCTAGGGACAAACACTTGCCAGCTGGCCCCAGGGCCCCTCCCCATACGCCCTGCTATGCAGGAAGGAGTGGGCACCAGCAAGGCCCTCCTGCCTCTGCACCAGGAAGGACCCCACATCTGAATCTCCCCCCCACTTGCCCTTACACCCCCAGGTTCTCACCTTCTCCTCCCAGCCCTTCAGGTAGGGGCACTGAGCCGAGCCTGAGGCCACAGGTCAGTGACAAGAGTTCTTGGGGGACCTGGGGCCTCAGAGGGGCTGGCAGAGCCCCCCCAAAGCTCTTCTGGCCCCTGTGCCTCTGGAGACCAGGCCGCTCCAACACCCCATGCCTGCCAGCCTGAAAGTGCACAGAGAACTATCCAGGAACCACTGCCTACAGGGGTGCTGGGAATGTGGGACTCGGGGCCCACCCTAGACCCCACCTGTCACTTGTCCTTCACTGAGTGTTACCTGGAACCAGAATCAGTTTCCCCCATGCAAGTGATCAGGCCATAAATGCAGCTGACCACCAGGCCCACGCAGGGCTCATGACAGGCAGAACCAGCAGCCCACAGCTGCCTGCTACCCACCCAGTGGGAGACCATTCTGTCCCAGCCTGCTGCCCAGCCCAGCTGAGCTGAGTCACAGGAAGGGAGACGGAGGGAGACACAAAGACAGAGACAGAGAGAGAGAGAGAGATGGAGAGACAGGAAGTAGAGGCAGAAATACAAAGGTGCAGAGAGAGATGGAGGAAGTCACAGACAGGGCAAGTCAGAGATGGGGATAAAGACAAAGGGAGACAGAGGCGAGGGCAGAGGTGGGGCAGAGACAGAGACAGGGACAGAGATGGAAACAGAGATGGGGACAGGATTCGGAGACAGAGACAGAGGCAGAGACAGACAGGGAGAGACAGAGACAGAGATGGGGACAGGTTGAGCCACCAGGAGCCATGAGTGAGAACCAAATGCTATGGGAGTGTGGCCTCCCCACTGTGCCTGAGGCTGACACCACACTACGACCGACCGACCCTGGTGACACCCACTGCTGCCCTCTCCTCCCAGGCTGTGCCCGTATGGGCCATGGTCCCTCGGCAGGGAACAGAGTCTCAATACCTCTCATGTGCACAAGAAAGCAACTCCAGAACACTGAGCGTGAGTTTTGTATTCTTTTTTTCTTGCTTATAAAAGTCAGATGACATGAAAATATCAGTTATAAAGCATTGCATGTAAAACTGCAAGACCTGGAGAACTTGTGGAGCTGCGTTTTGGGGAACGATTTTATTTGCTTCTGTACTTATTGCTCCGTTCTGACTGGGGTCATCCAGGAACTCATGTCTTCCTAGAAAACCAGGCTGTTCTCTCAGATCCTGAACCTTGAAGGGCTTCTGGTGCCCCCCTCTTCCCGTTTCCTGTTTCGTGTGTGTAATTTAAAACTCTTTGTCGGTGCTGGGCTGGAGCCCGGAGCATGGCACCCTGAGGCAGCCTGCACCCAGCCAGCTTGCGACAGTTCGATTCCTTCAGGTTTGTTGTTTCTACGGATTTGTACAGGATTTTTAAGAAGTTGTAAAATGTTGTTTTACCAGTAGTATCTATTTTAATTGACACAGAGCCCAAAAAACTGTATACATGCTTCAGGAAAAGAAAAACTTGTGTAAATATTCTACCACTAAATTTATTGAGACCCCACGAGATTAATACACTTGACTGCTGGTCTCTGCACTGACAAGCGGCAGTCACATGGGTGGCCACGAGCCCCCAGGCATTAATTAGGAAGCAAGCCACTGCTTGGGGAACCTCTGTTCCCAAGATCACTGCACACGTGTTTTCCATTTCTTCTCCACAGGCCAGCAGTATAGTAGGGGCTCCTGTTTAATATGACATCCTCTAGTGCCCCCTCATAGGAGGGTAACACCGTCTACTGAAGAAATATCATGATATTTTTTTTTCTTGAAGTGTATACACCTTTTTTGGCAGACACCGTATTTAGGAAATTTTTTCTTAAGTAACCTCCACCCGAGCTGCCCATTCTCACCCCCTGAACACTGAGGCACAAGCATAAGATGAGGCAAGGAGTGTGTTGGGGTGTGTTGGACACCTGTCCTCGCCCAGCCCCCACTGCAGGGACGTCACAGCGCAAGGCAGTGGCAGGGGCCCCGTGCCCCACCATTAGGGCTGATGCTGGACGTGCACATTGCGAACCACAAGGAAGGAGCCTGAACAGACTGCCGGATGACCCAGGAGAGCCAAGGGCTGGCCACTGACCAGAGACTCCCCACCCCCGGCCGTGGGGCCTCCCAGCCTCCCTGGCATCACAAGCAGCAGCAGCCACTGTGGGCTCCTCCCTCGCACTGGAGCTGCTCCTTACTCACCCTGGATGCTGCGGACACTTGGGCTAAGAAGGCCGCTGTGGGGCGTCATTAGGGCCTGACTGTCTCCTACCTAGACGCTGAGACCAAGAGTGGTCCCCTGGTTCTTTGTGTCACCCCTACAGCCTACGAGGAAGCGTCAACCCGAGCCCCACGCCACTGATATTGAGGCCTCCGCCTGCCAGCGTGGGCTGCCAGGCGCCCACCACCATCCCGCGTGACATCGGTCCCAGGCACGCTGCCCCGCTACTTCCAGCCACGGAAAGGCCCTCAAGGAGCGCGTGGCTGCCCACGGAAGGCCTTGATCGTCAATCACTTAGCCAAGGGAATCAAAATACAAATTGCTGGGTTCGCTCAATTACTGCTAAAATGACATAAAAGCATTTTAATTGTAATCGGAGTGCACTCTCTCTGGTGTGGACATTAGAGGGAGTAACGAGCAGCCATAAATACAGTGACCCATTTATCTCGCCACCCGCCCACCCCGCAGAAGCCCCGGTCCCAGCACACGGCCCCCGGAGCAGAACCGAGTTAATTAGGTTTGCTGAATGAGTGGAACATCTAAATTGGATTCCATCTCAGTGTTTAGTTGAAATTTATCTTAGGTTGGAGCTGGTCTTCTAGCTGAAACACGAGTGGCACGGAAAATAATAAACCCAGTGCAAAATTATTTTCTTAAAAAAATAATAAAGTGAAAAAGCATTTCACTGGGACTGGACATCTCTCTTTCCCTTCTGCAGGGGTGGCCTGAGATCTTCAGAGACAGTCTTAGGAGCAGAGCCACAGGTTTCCCTTTCCCCTGTGATGCAGCTCCTTGCCCTCAGTGGCGGGAAGAAGAGCTGCTGTTTGGGGCTCAGTCTCTGGGGGTCTGGGCTTTGCATGAGCACACAAGCAGCCCTGGTGCCCGGGCACGGCTGTTCCCAGGGCACAGGTTGGTGCAGCCTCTGTTTCAGGTGTGAGCTGCGCTGAGTACCAGCCAGGCCGGCATCCAGGATGGGGTAGGAGAGCCTGAGACGCCTTGGCCAAACCTGCTGCCGCCTCCTGCGCATCCTGAGGCCTGAGTCTTACTTTGCTTCCTGGAGAGCCTGGAAATCAGGGGAGCCCACGGGGCTGGAGCCCAGATGGCACTGATGCCATTGCTGTGTCCTTGGGAGTCTGGACATTGGAGGAGGCTGAAGTACAGTGTGGCCGACCCTGCTGGGAGCTCTGGCCCTGCCTCCAAACCCTGGAGCAGAGGGTGGGAGGTACGCGTGGCCTGCCCGGGGCCCAAGAGCAGAGCTGCGGGCTGCTCTCCACAGCTGCACGGTGCTCCTGGTCAGCCAGGCCAGGCAGGCTAGGGAGGCAGAGGCAGGATTGCCGCAGCCAGCAAGGACAAGCAGGGGTGCAGGCAGCAGGCCGCTGTGGGGAGGTGGCCAGGCAAGCACAGCGCCACCTCAGCATGGCCAGAAGGAGCAGACAGGTAAGGTGGAGTGAGGGCCTCAGGAGAGAGCTGTGCCCCCACAGGAGCGCCACAGGCCCGAGTCACCACAGCCAGGCTCAGAGCACCACGCTGCGCCCAGAAAGAGGCAGGGCCTTTGGCCGCAAGACGAGTGTCCCGGAGTGGGGAAAGAATCACCCTGATAGTGCTGGGGGCACAAAAAGGAGCCGGCAAGCCTCAGGGCCAAGGTCACCGCTCAAGGGCACACAGGGGGAGAGGGTGTGGGGAGGAATCCCCTGGAAGCCCCAGGCCTGCAGGTCCTGGATGGGGCTCACCCAGACTTCCGGGGGGGAGGGGGGGCAGGAGCAGGGCCTCTGGTGGCTCAGGAGTCCCCACAGTGAGGCTGAGCCTCTCCACCCCATCGGGGATCAGAGAGCTGGGCTCAGCAAAAAGGCACGAGACCCCACGACCTGGACCAAAGGTGTCACTGTAAATAAAATCAGGTGACTTGGGACAAACCACTGACACCAGGAACCCAGGTGTGGCGGGCAGGGAGAGCGGAGGGAAGCCGAGACTTGCCCGTCACATTGCCTTGTGGGGAGGAGGACAAAAGACCTGAGAAATAGGTGTGTGTGTGTGCGTGTGCGTGTGTGTGTGTGTGTGTGTGTGTGTGTGAGAGCACACACAGAGAACACACAAGGGACACAGAACACATATACGACACACAAACAGGCACATACATGACACAGAGAACACATACATGACACACACATGGAACACAGTGAACACACACACACACGGGACACACTGAAGTAGTTCACTGAGCAACCCTAAGGGCTCACAGCCCACAGCTCGCTCCCGCGGGGGGATTGCAGACACAGATCCATTCCGTCTTCCTGAAGGCGCTGTGGTAAAGGGTTATCACTGCCTTCAGCAGAGCAAAGTCAGGTACAACCAAGGAAAGGCAAAGCCGTACAGGAAGACGCAAGCTACAAGAGGTTGGCCCCAAGGGAAGAGGCCCTGGGAGGAGGCTGGCTTCGTGCCCGCCTGCCACACACCCACATTCTGCTCAGAGCAAGCAGAGCCATCCACAGTGATCTGCAGGCACTCGGGGTCCACAAGGACCACTGCCCACCCCTGTGCTTCCCTAAGGGCTGACGACAGCCTCTGAGGAGTCAGGATAATGGGCGTCATGGTCACCCTGGTTGTGCTTGGACACATCTAATTCACTTAATATTAACTCTCATTTGGAGACAAAGAAACTGGCACAAGCTCACTCCACAGATAGGTGGAGGAGCAGAAGTGAGACCCCGATCAAAGCCTGGGCCTCAGGTGAGCCACACCTTCCCCTGGAGAGAGAGCATCCCTGGGCAAAGCACCGAGGAGAGGTGGGAGGAGCAGCCCAGGGCGCCCAGGGCTAGGACAACTGCCTAGAGGAGCAGAGCTGGGGTCCATCTCCAGCTCTGACAGGAAGAAGAAGGAAGGAAGGGGGAAGAGAGGGGGGGAAGGAAGGAGGAAAAAGAGGGAAGAAAAAGCAGAAACAGATGTTGATGCCCACAAAGCAAAAAGTAAATGACAGAAATTTGTTCACATGTAAGAGCGATGCAATAAATATAAATGAGTTAAATGTAGTTTTTGAAAGACAGAGATTGTCAAACAAATCAGGAGAGGCAAAGCTACATGATGTCTATAAGACATGCTTTTAGAAAAGGATGCATGTATCAGACAGACAGACAGACAGACAGACAGACAGATGATAGATAGATAGATAGATAGATAGATAGATAGATAGATAGATAACCAGAGGAGACAGATAGAGACTGAAAGAAAAGGTACTTATATATAAAGCATATTATTGAGAAAATAGCACTAAACATAATGAAAAATATTTCTAGTTTTAAAAAGACCTAAAGAACAATCTGTCAGGGAGGTGTGCAGTGTTGATATTTAATGCAAGTGATAACCTCAGAGCGGCAGTGGCCACGGTGGGAAGCTGGGGCCTTCTGTGCCACCGTGGTGACCGCCTCGCAGGTTCAGGGGCTGAGCTCTGGGCACCAGGCCCTGCCTCACGCCCTCCGGTGCACAGGACCCCAGCTTGCGCAGCTGACTCAGCCCAGCTCCTCCTTCATGCTGCCCACCAGTCCTGGTTTCTGTGCCCTCAGCAAATCATGTCCCACAAGGGAGGTCCCAAGGCCCACAATGCTCCAGGCAGTGGGACAGTCCTGGAAATGCATAGCGAAGGTCTGTTCCTCTTCACCCCTGGCACCTGTGTCTCCTCTCTGATTTGTAGCCACAGCTATGCTGCCACTGTCCAAAGCCATGAGCCACAGTTTCAGGAACAGGAAGGCCCTAGTGCCTGCCATGCAGAGGTTCCCGGTGGGTGGCCCCCAGGAACTGTCCCTTGAGGTTTGCGAGGTAGTAACTTTGCTGTGCCTGCAGATCCGTGAGGAGAAGCCAGGGTCAGAAGTGGGGAAGAACTTCCGGAGTTCACTGAGTCACTTGCTGCTCTTGGAGGGGAGGAGAGCATGCCGGGAGATGGGCTAGGAGTGAGAAGCACACAGGCTCCCCCTGGGCCAGGACCCTGAGCATCCTGGGCCCGAGTTGTGGCTTCTGGGGACCCTGGTGCCAGTCCACCCAAGGGCCACTGGAAGCCTAGCACCTCCAGGCCCAAGGCCCACTATCTGTCTGCAGGAGGATGCTGTTGCCTCTGCAAGGCACTGGAGCTGGCTGGCCACTATGTACTAAGACCATCAGGGGCCACACAAGGCCATGTGTTAGAACCACTCATAACAAATGCTCCATACCTTGGTGGTAGGAGAAAGAATTCTGCATTGCCGCATTTCCAGAAGCATAGCCCAGGATCTGCCTGGTTCGGGGCCACTAAGCTGAAATCTTAATGCCATGGACATGTACTGCCTGCAGGGACTGGGCTGGGCCTGTAATATGTGACCAAGAATGTCCAGGTCCTCTCAAACCCCTAATATAGAAATAGAATCTTCTTATAAGCAGAGTTGTTTCTACAGCAGTGACATTGGGATGCTCTGTTAGCTTAGTAATACTGTAGACAGAAGGGAGTTGGCCCTGTTATTTTTCCAGAAATTGAGACAGTGCCATTGCTAAGATTAGGAAGAGGAGTATCTGCCCCCTTGTGTGAGGACAGGAAGGATGAGGAGGAGTCTCGCAGCTGGAGAGGCTGTGATAGCGCCAAAGGAACTGGCGACCTCTCATCCTGCCCCCAACGCTGTCATTTGGACATGGCATTTCCATCCCCATGGACAGTCATGGGAGGATGTGTTTATCTTGGCTCCAGATTAGAGCGGCTGAGGTGAGAGAAGCCTGGACACTCAGCCCTTTGCTGCTGGGATCACCCTGCACCCAGCACGACCCCTCTGGTGCCACCCTGCCACGGCTGCCCTGTGCTTCACCCTGTGCTCCAGGGAGCGGGACCCCAAAGGCAGCTGCCCAACAAGGGTCAACATGGCACACGGCCCTCCTGCCAGCTCCTGCAGCCCACGGGGAAAGAGAGAGCTACCACTCCCACAGGTACTGACTGCTGGCGCTGGCAGCATAATCCACAACGCCACATAGGGGCAGCTTCAAACCCAGTCCTAGAGGCTGCCTGAGAAATTTCTCCTGGCTCTGGCTGCCTGATCAGACTTGTAGTGGATGGGTGGCTCCACCCTAGCTGTGGGGGACAGAGCCAAGCAGATTTTGTAACCCCTCTGCCTGGTCATGCACAAATTCGAAGTTCCAAAGCAGAGGCTTACAGCAAGCACCACTGGTAGGCTGGCAATGAGAGAGAAATCCTCCTGGAGGTTCACCAGGATTTGTGGCATGGTGGAACCCTGCCACGAGACCTGAGAGAGGAACCCGCCATGCCCAGCTTCACAAAGAAGCGCTGCTCAAGTGAGGCCATAGCTCGCTATGGCTTAAGATGTTCAGAAACTAAAATATGGGGGCTGCAGAGATAGCTCAGCAGCCTAAGCACCTGCCCAGCAAGCACAAGGGCCCTGGTCCAATCCCTGGCACCACATAGCATGCATGCTGCTGGGCTTGCCACCAAAACTGGGTGTAGTGACACACACCCATAATCCCAGCCCTGGGGAGGCTGAGACAGGAAGATCAGTACAAATCCAAGCTGTACAGCAAGACTCTATGCCAAAAAGAAGAAAGAAAGAAGAAGGGAGGGAGGGAGGGAAAAAGGAAGGAAGGAAGGAAGGAAGGAAGGAAGGAAGGAAGGAAGAAAGAAAGAAAGAAAGAAAGAAAGAAAGAAAGAAAGAAAGAAAGATTTAAATTTTGAAAATACTAAAAGATGCCTCTAACAAGAGCTTGATTGTGGTGGTGCACACCTGTAATCCCAACACTTGGGAGGCTGAGGCAGGAGGATGGGTGTGAATTCGAGACCAGCCTGGGCTACAAAAAGTGAGCTCAAGGCCAGCCTGAACTGCATAGTGAGACCCTGTCCCAAAAAGACAAAAAAAAAAAAAAAAAAAAGAGTCCATTCAAAGCAAACACATCCTACCTGGGGCAGTTGCACCCCACTCAGTACAGACACCCCTGGCTCTTGGAGGCGTGGAAATGCATTTCTGTGTCTCTGCAGATCTAGAACCCCTGCTCCCACGTGGCACTCCATTCTCAAGCCATGCCTGGGTCTTCCTCCTCCCCTTCCTCCCTCAGGAGGGCCCAGCCTGCAGAGCAGAGGGAGTATCACGGGCCACACGAGCTACAGGTGTCTCCTGTGCCCTGAAGGGCTGTGGTGAGCCCTGCACTGGCCATATGACTGGGCATGGCATGTGCAGTGGGATGTGGGCACATGCCCAGGCACACACGCTGTGAGCAGCTCCCTAACAAAGATAACACAAAGAGCACAGTGGGCAGATGCGCACGGTCACCATTGCGCATGTCACACACACGGTCACTGGAAGAGCCCAGCAGCTGCAGCGCTGGCCTCCTGCTGGCCCAGGTTTCCGTGGCACAGCCTTGTCTCCCTCATGTTCCTGCTGCACTGTGAGTTCTGGGGCTCCCTGTGTGGCCACAGCCATGGCTCTGATCCTGGGGGCCCCACTTCCAGGGTGGGCCTGATCCAGCTGAACTCCAGATCCCAGAGGCGAACAATTCATCACCCGCCTGTGAATCTAATCCCCCCAGGAACCGCTCCCTGCAGAGCAGGGCTGTGGTTGCCTGGGGCCCTCTGTGCCCGCCGAAACAGTGTCTCCACCTCAGCTCAGGAGCAGGCTGGGCACTGCTGCCATGTGGAGACGTGGCTCCCGCTGCACAGCAGAGTCTGCTCCACAGGCTCCCCAGCCAGGAGGCACTCCGGAGGGGCTTCAGCGCTAGATTGGAATTGGACTCCAGCTCCAGCTGTCTCGACTCCAAAGGAAGATCAAGACTTTGCCTCGGAGTGGGCTGCACCCCACTTGTCACCTGAAATACTTGCTTTGTGAGTCAGAATCCAGAAGCCTCACAGCCTGTTCCACCCCTGCAGTGACAGCAGGGCTCAGCGAGGCTACCCACTGAGTGCCTGCTGGAACTTCAGGGACAGGCCCTGTAGGACAGCCGGGGAGACCAGAGTGTGGATATGGCTGACCATGGCAGCCTACATCCGGGATATCGGGAGAACCCAGAGGAGCCCCGTGAACATGTCAGATCATCTCAACTCCACCTGGAGGGAGACCCGAACCTGACTTCCAGAGTCTGCAGGTCCAATGCTCCATGTCTCTGCACGAAGGCCTGGTCAGCCCTCACAGTACTCTGAGGAAGCCAAACCTCTCCAGATGAGCCAGAGCCCAGCTCGGCACCATCTTGCTACTGAGGGCTCGTGGAGAGGTAAAGGCTGTGTCCCCAGCAGAAGCAACGCTCATCACTCAAGTCTCTCAAGCACCCCCTTTGAGCCTGTGGATGCAGATGACAGGCCCTGAGGAGGTGGGGAAGGAGGCTCAACCCGCTCCATGACAGCAGCAGGCCCCAGCTCAGACTTGAGACCCTTCAGTGGAGTCTGAACCTTCCCCGACACTACTGAGGAGAGGGATCCTTTGTGGAGGCAGCCTGAAGCCCCTGCTCAGCCTGCAGAGCCTGCTGAGGAGGCTTACTGAGAATGCCCTCAGCAGAGTGTGGCTAAATCCACCACACTTTGAAGAGAGACTCAGACCTCTGGAGATCGTCCTCCTGTGGTTGAGCTTGCAGATGTGAAACCCACCATGACCCCAGAGCCCACCAAACAGATGAATCTCCTTTGGCCCAGCAAGAGGGCCCAATTCATCACCCAGGAGGGATGCTCAGGAGGGGGAACCTTCTCTGACTCTGCAGGAGACTGCAGTTCAACTTCCAGGCTTTTCTGTGAAAATCAGATCTTCTTCTACTGGAGAGAAACTTCCTGGTCAACTTCTTAATTTCCAGGGAAGCTCCTGGAACTCTCCAGAACTTTCCAGAATCCATCTGGAAACCCCAGCTCAACTATCATCAGAATGCTGAGGATGTGCGCCCTTTCTAGATCAGTCCCGAGTCATGAAGTGAGACTGTCACCTCCAGGTCATGGTGGAGCTTAGCATTCAGACTTGCCCTCTGCGATCCTAAGCATCCAGGATCAGTAGCAGACCAGGTCTCCGGCGTCTGCATGTGCTCCAGGCCTGCTGCGGATACCAGAGCCCCTCTAACCCACCATGGGGCTATAGCTCAGCCCTCCATTCAAATGAATCGCGTGGAGCCTTCCATTACCCAGCTGGAGGCCCCCACCCTGTTGCCAGGGTCTAACAAGCAGACAGAATTCCCTCAGGTTCAACAGGAGGCTCCAGCTTGATAGGACACAAATCCCACTCCAACCCATCCAGCTCCTTAAGTGAGAATTTGCAGAGCTCTGAGCAGGCCCAGCCTTCCTCAGCCCCAGAAGGCACTGCCGCTGGGTGTCTGCAAAGTGCTAAAGAGGTTCAGCCCCTGGAGCTGCCTGACGAGGGCCTCCCCAAGCCATACACCGGCAGTGACAGCTTTGCCTCTGAGCCTGACCCATTCAGCTCCTGACACACATGAGGTCACTGCACAACTTCCAGAGGTCGACAGAAACTAAGCCCAGCAGGAGGTCAGCTCCCTGCACGCTGTCCCTGAGCAGTTTCAAAGTGGAAGGAGGGTCCAGGGAGAGAGCTCAGCAGTCTGCCTAGCACTTACAAGGACTGGGGTTCGATCCCCAATACTAGATGCCATGCCACTGTGTTAGTGTTCCACCATGCTGCCGTGCCGTGGTGCGGCTGGCCACTGGAACTGGGCATGATGAGCAGGCCTGTATTCCCAGCACCAGAGAGGTTGAGGCAGGAGGGTCACTACAAGTCCAAGTTGTGTAGTGAGACACTGTACCAAATAAATAAATAAATAAATAATTTTTTGAAATTTAATTTTTTAAAAGCAACAAAGTGAAGAAATGAGCTAGGTGCTATGCATTAGTCACCAAGCCCGCTTGTAACCAACAAACATTCTCCAATTCATCAGGAATCCAATCAAGGGTGGAGGAGCTCACCGGAGAGCCTTCTCTGAGCCAGCAAGGGTCCAGCTCTGCCCTCAATGCCCACATCCCGCTCAGCCTCTAGGATGCTTGGAAGAGAGCAGAAGGCTCTTCCACGGGCAGATCTGGGAACAATATTCACAAGTCAGCGTTCAACACTGCCTAAAACCACAGTTAAGGGTGTGGGTCCAGGGCTCACCGCACCTGCAAAGCCCACGGGTGTAGAACTTCCCTCCTTCCAGCAGGAGGCCGCTGCTCATCCAGCCATTCCTCTGAACACGCTCAATTCTATCACTCCACACTGACCACCTCCCCAGACTCCGGAGTTTCCTCCAGAGATTGCATCTTCCCTAAGGCACAGCTCAACACTAGGTCCCCAAAAGAGATGCACCCTCCAACGCAGCAGGGGGGCAGCCACACCCAAGCAAGAAAGTAGTAGCTCAGCCAGGAACGCCTCCTGTGATGGTAATTCCAGCCCTTGAATCAGATTTGAAAGCAAAACACAGGGCCAGGGAGATAGCTCAGTGGCTTAAGCACCTGCCAGGCAAGCACAAGGTCCTGAGTTCAATCCCCAGTACAAGGAAGGAAGGAAGGAAGGAAGGAAGGAAGGAAGGAAGGAAGGAAGGAAGGAAGGAAGGAAGGAAGGGGAGAGAGAGAGAGAGAGAGAGAGAGAGAGAGAGAGAGAGAATCAAATGCTGAAGGCAGGAGAATTCTGTTGAACCCACGTGCAGAGTGCTCCAGGAAAGCTGAGCTCCAGAGACCAGCTGGACAGCTCTGGTAGAATCTGGAAATGAAGCGAGAAGGGACTGAGGCAGTGCGGTTGTGCTGCAGGTGGGAAGAAACCCCGGGGTCCCGGAATCACTGAGGGACTGAGCGACCTCAAACACTGAGAAGGGAGCACTCAAGGCGTCTGGCTTCCACCCTGGGTGAAGGTGAGAAAGTCAGGTGGAAGGGGCGGACACAAGGTGGGCCAGTCTGGGGGAAGTGTCTGGCTCGAAGTGCAACCCCAGCAACCTTTTCCCTTCCTACAGCGCAACTTTCAAAACTAAATTGAAGAAGCTGCATCTTGTGGAAAACACGTCCCTCCTACCTCCAGTAAATCTTCTCCAGTCAGAGTGCCTGGTCTGGCCGATTGCATCGGATCATACTTAACATTTGGTGCTGCAAATCCAGGACGGGTGCCAAGGCCTCCGCCAGGCCTGCCACCGGCTCTTCTGAGTAGACCACAAGCCTCGGACCTCCCTTGCTAACCTAAACCCCCGTGACACCTAAAACTGCGAGTGTCCCCTCGTCACTCATTCAATCTATCTTAAAATACAAAACTCTCGCATTGCCCAACTTGTTTGGGGTGGGGGCAAAGGGGTCATTTCTCCCTCAGGACTCGGTAGCTCCCCTCCCCCAACTTCACCCCAGACAAGATCTCTCTCGGTACTCTTATTTTCCCTTTCCTTCTCTACACATCTTGAAGACGGATGTCGCTCCTGGACGGCTCGCTAGTTCCCAGCTTCCTGCCTCTCGCCTCACGCCCTCATCTCGCAAGTCATGTCAACGCGCCAAGCAGCTCCTCCCCTCCATCTGACCTCCTCTCCAACGGGGGACGCCCGCGTGGGGGGCGCTGTTCTCTCACCCTTTCTGGGGTTCACCTCGAATCATACTTGTCTTTGCACTCCTGTCTGTCTCTGTCACCCTCATCTGTGTTCCTTCCACTATGAGTAACACCCATCCACCCCTTCCGCTCACGCCTCTGTTCTCTCTTGTCTCAAATTGGTCCTCAAGGGACCCCTCAGACTGCCCGAGCTCAAACCCAAATGCCTCACCTTTCTTGTCAGACCGCCTGGCCACAATATAAGTTGGACAATGGGATTATCTGCCCCCCACAGGAAGCTCTTGATTATGACACCTTCGTTGATTTACATAACTTTGTCACTGCAATAGGAAATGGTCTGAGCTCCCCTATGTCTTTGATTTCTTTCCTCTTCCCAATCATCCTGAGATCTGCCTGTCACGTAGTCCCCAACAGATTCTACTAGCAAATGCCCCCGCCAGACCTTGATCAAACTCACCCTCATCAACCCCTTCATTCCCAGATTCCCCTTCACCCCACTCAGAAGAGCCACAGCTGCCACCCCCACCACAGCCACCTCCATAGGCCACCACTGGAGCCGCCACCATCTGCTGCCACTGCCACAGTGCATATGCTATTCCACCTTCCGACCTCTCAACTGTCAGGAGCTGGGGAGATGCCTTACTCTCTCTCTTGCTCCTCTCCCTCACCTTTCTCTCATCTACCTTTGCCACCGGTCCTGCATTCCTCACATTCTTCACCCAACTTACAACCACAGTCTCTTTTTCCTCCAGGTTTTTCACTTTGGGACAAAGTGTGATGCAAGAACAACTCATGACACATTTTCCCCAATGGTGTGAGCTCCTCCCTCTGCTATTAAAGGCAGAACAACAGCCCACTGAGCAACACTGCCTTTCCAGTCAAGCCTGCCGCTCACCTCCTTCTCCCCTCACTCCCTCCGCTCCTCAACCTCTTGGGCAGGCAATCCTGTTACAGCCACAAGACAGAGATTCTGAGTCCCAGCTTCCTTCCCCTTCCTTAGAACGCCCTTCTGGCCAGCCTGCAAGTCCTGATCCTGTGAGTTGCCAGGGCTCCTCTATGGCGCTGTGCCTAATCCTTACACCCTGCTCAGTGTGCTTGCTTCTCCTCAAACTTGGTAACTATAAATAAGAGGTCTTAGGGTTTTTTTCAAATTCTTATAAGAGAGCTCTGCTAATGGACCTACACGAGCTCTGACTAGCCTCTCATAATTACAAACTTAAAAAATCATCATAATTTAACCTGGCCAGAAATATATTTGGTACACTCTGATTTTGCAAAAACATCCATGTGCCTCCCGTGCATGTGTTTGTATGCCATTCCATAAGCAGCTGTTTCTCTCTTTATTTGAACTTTAAAATATATACTTAAAAGCATTCTTCCTGCTAAGTTACTAGCTGCTCTAAATGATATCAAAATTAGGTTATTATTAAACAAAAATCATTAAAATGAGGAGAAATTGCTGGATAGGACTCTTGATTGGTGGATAGAGGAGTGGCCAACATTTGTTCATCAGTAGAGAGTCCCCAACACTGTCATTGGAAGACATCCCCAATCATCTGGTGATTGGCTAAAACAAAAAGTTTTTTTAAAAAATTAAAATAAGGTTTTCTCATAAAAGGTGCCACTGACACATAAATATGTT
>PVKN010023702.1:0-14699 GCA_004027915.1 Capromys pilorides
AGACCTTGTGCTTGCCAGGCAAGCACTTATTCTACCGAGCTATCTCCCCAGCCAGGGGAGGATGTTCTTGAAAATGGCCAAGGGCCAGGAGGATAGCTCAGCACCTGCCTGGCAAGGACAGAGGCCTGGGTTCAATTTCCGGTACCGCATGCCGTGCCACTATGCCAGCCACCAAAACTGGACATGGTGGTGCATGCCTATAACCTCAGCACTGGGGCAGCTAAGACAGGAGGATCACTACGAGTCCAGGTCACATACCAAAACCCCTGTACCAAATGAATACATACATATATACAAACATACATAAATGATTTTTTTAAAGAAATTTTAAGAAGAAAATAGCCAGCAGGACGAGTCGCTGGGGTACTAAAGAATGTCTCTCAGTACCTGTGTTCTGATTCAGTGGAGTGGGTGAGGCCTGAGGACACTGCAGCCACCTCCCCCTGGGGCCCGCTTGGGTGTGATCACACTGGAGAGGCGCAGCTCTGGGCCAGGGCTCTCCCAGCTCCAACATTTCATTGCTTTGTCAACCACACCCACGACTCCCTCTCTTGTGCCTAGCGGTTCCTCCCCACCACATCTCCTTTTACACACCAGTCAGCCACAGCCCTGGTTGTCCAAGGTAACGACCGGAGGAGTTTTAAAAATATCCAGACGTCTAGGCCCTGCTGTCCAGGATTTTTATTGAACGAGTCAGGGGGCCCCAGTGTTAGTAGTAAAAAACAAAGCAAACAAACAAAAACATCTCTGTGCTTCGGACAGGCAGCCAAGCCAGAAAACACTGCGCGTTCCACAGCAGCTGAAGGAGCTGCTCCCCTACAGTCTTGGCCAGCCTTGAGGGAAGAGGCGACGGCCCAGAGGTGAGCAGCCGAGGGAGACCCAAACAACAAACAAGTCCACTGCTGTTCTCTGGCCTCCTTCCCAATACAGCTCCGCGCTGGCCTATCTTTATTCCCGCCAAGAGCTGTGCTGTGCTCAGGAGTGTCTGAGGGCTTGCTCCTCCGGGATCCTCAAACAGGGATCTGATGAGCCTGCCCCCTCCTCTTGTCAGGTAGGCCACAAGGATTGCTTGGGGTACCAGGAGTGCCAGGTCCCAGGCTTTGGGGGCCAGCTGCGTCCCCAGGACTACCTGAAGCCTTCTCCTGCCACTGTCTCACACTGCCGACCTTGCTCCTCGGTACAGAAAAGCAAGAGGCTCGATGCAGAGGGCACCTGGGTGGGAAAGCCAAGGCACACCGGCCTCCTCCTGTGCCCAGCTGCCTGGGGAACCAGCTCGTTCAATTTCTAGACAAAGTGGACCTAGGGCAGGCAAGACAACTGCTCTCTTCGCACTGTCTCAAGAACCAAGGTGTCAGAGCCAGCAAGATGGCTCAGTGTTCTAAAGCGCCTGCTTAGGTAAGCTTAGGCAACCGCAGGGACTGCGCTTCGATCCCTGGCACCACATGCCGCACCAGCCCCGTCACCAGGGAAGGGTGAGCGGGGCAAAAAAAAAAAAAAGAACCAAGGAGTCCCTGGCTAAAAAGGGAGCTGATGAGAGCAGCCAGGGACTGACCCAAATGCATGAGAGGAGGCCAAGGGCCTAATAAGAAACGCAGGAACCATGCGTCTCACTGCCCCGCCCCCAACACAGCGTCATTAAGCATGTTCTGCTCACCTAGATATCCCTGCAGGCATAGTGTGACACCCAGGATTTACTTTATGTTTCAGTGATTTTTTTTTCCCCCCTTGGTAGTGGTACTGGGGACTGAAGTTGTATGTTTTTAAGTCCCTTAATTTCACTGCCCCTCAATTTTCCATTATACTTTTTTTGTTGTTGTCTTTTTGAGACAAGGTCTCGCTATGCAGTTCAGGCTGGTCTTGAGCTTACTTCTGTAGCCCAGGCTGGTCTCGAACTCCCACTGATCCTCCTGCCTCAGCCTCCCAAGTGCTGGGATTGCAGACATACGCCACCACGCCCTGCCCCTCAATTTTGTAATGAAAAGCTGCCGGCTACCACCTGCCTGCCATCTCTAGACTCACCCACCACTTCTCCCACTAAATCCCACCACCACGTGGAAGCAAGAGTCCCTCCCCATCACCTTCCCAGGATCAAGCCGCCATCACTAGTTCAAGCCCAGGCAGAGCCACTGTCTTACAATTAGAATTTTAAAAAGGGGCTGGAAAGACAGCTCAATACAAAGATCCTAGGTTCAACTCAATACAGACTCCACAGACAGACTCCACCCCACCTGAGGACACCCCTGCTCTGTGTCACCTCTCATTCCTTCCCTCTCTACTACCTGACCTCTATAAAAATATTCTAGACTCCCTAAAATGTGAAATCCTGGACTAGACCCCCTAAAACATAAAATCCTCAATCATTCTGTCCCCTGCCCCTCACTCCTTACCTACCTGGTCTTCTCCCTAACTTTTCCCTCTGCCTTCCACCCCTCTTCCCTCATTTTTATGCTAGAATCATCAAAATCCTCCTGGAGACCTCCTAATCACCAAATGCAGGACAAACCTATCCGGGTCCTACAGTGCTCCTGGCCGGCCCTTGCTGGTTTTGCTTCCCTTCCCACACTTTATTTTTAAAATCAGTCAGACTGCCTATCTACTATCTATTTATTTGGTACAGGGTCAGTCTGTCTGTCTGTCTATCTATCTATCTATCTATCTATCTATCTATCTGGTACAGGGTCTCGTAGTGATCCTCCTGTCTCAGCCTCCCCAGTGCTTAACTATAGACAATTCAGATTTAACTTAGGTATTAAATATATATTTATGTAATTCTTAACAACTTCCCACAAAATGTAAAACACTCAACAAACACAAGTTAATGTTTCCAAAGGCTCTTTTTCTGTTTTATTTCCCCCTAAGGGAAAAACTTTCTCCTCCAAAATAAAATCTCCCAACAGTTGTAGCCAGTATCTCAACTGCAACTACATGCCTATACTAAAATGCTCTTTAAAAAGTCCTCAACGATTTTCCCAGGCCTTTTGAATGTGAATATTTACTCTGAACACATCTCCATGTAACCAAAGCAAGCAGGAAGCTACCCTGTAGAATGAAGACGCCCATGTGTGTATCCACGTGGAAGACCATAAAAGGACTCCACTGGACACAGGCATTTAAAGTGACAAAGCTCAGAGGATCCACAAAGATCCAAGAGCTTCGGGGAGAAACACTCATCCCATACCAGCACCTCCAGGCCTTATCATTTCAGAGCGGCAAAAGTTATTACTGATGTAAATGTGGACCAGTTTTTCCAGGAAATCAGGAAGAAGAACGGCTTGGCTGGGTGATGCCTACTCTGACCCACAAGGCGATGCGTAAGCCCGAACGGTCTGCTCGTTTACACAGACTGGGTAAGAAAGCTCTCAAGTGGGCTGTCATTGGATGAAATTTGACAAAATAGAAATTCTGCAATTGTTCCCATTTCTCTACTGTAATCAACCATAGGAGATTTGTTATCTAGTTCAATGTTTTGCTGAGCAAAAGAAAGTGGAAGGCTCTGTAAACTACTCTAGTTTAAGAAAGCATGTTTGAGAATATTCTGGAACAAATCAGTCCTGGACTGATGCAGTCATGACAGAGACCACCATTGGGATGGGGAAACAGACAGACCTGGGCCTTTATCTACAACTAATTAAAACCATGATTTGGGCCAAGGATATAGCTCAGGGGTATAAGTGCCTGCCTGGCAAGCACCAAGTCCGAAGTGCAATCCCAGTGTGTGTGTGTGTGTGTGTGTGTGTGTGTGTGTGTGTGTGTGTAAAATATATATAATTTATTTACGTACGTTATGGCTGCCTTGGCCTGCCCTGGGGGTGGGACTGGCACAAAATGTGGTGCCGGGGATCAAACCGTGGTCCCTGCAGTTGCCTAAGCAGGTGCTTTAGACGCCTGAGCTATCTCGCCGGCCCTATAAGCTTCTTTCAACTTTTTTCTATAAAGCCTAAATTCTTAACCAGTGTCCAGCAAAATCTTGCCCCAGGGACCCCTTCTACTAATACAAGGAGCAGCCTTTATAATAGCTGTCCACAAGGCCCCCCAAAGCCTTCAGAGAGCCTAAGCGGGCTCTTCAGCAGTGGCTGGCTCTAGGGTGTGTGATGCTGGGATTATGGGTGATTATTACATTTTTATTCTTTATTTTTATTGTTTTCTTTAATGTATTTAGTACGGGGTCTACAGGGTCTCACTACACAGATCACACTCATAGTGATCCTCCTGTTTTCTACCTCCCAAGCACTGGGATTACAGTCACCATGCCCAGCCCAGTCACAACTGCCCAGCTCAGCGTGCCCCAGGGTGGGGCCAGCAAGGCATGCCAGGGATCAAATCCCAGCCGCTGTGCTCTGCCTAAGCAGGCGCTTTAGTCCGCCGAGGTGCCTGGCCAGCCCTATGGGGGGATTACTCAGTTAGCCCACTGACTGCTCTGGCATAGCTCTGCCTGTAGGTAACGGGAAGGCCCTCCCTGGGCGTAAGCACTACCCACCGTAAGAGTGCGTGGCCTGGACAGAATTCGAGACACAGAGGGCTGCTGTCACTGCCGCTGCCCTGCTACCTCGCCAGCCTGCCCGCCCGCTGTGAGCTGCTCCCCCCTGCAGTCCCCCTCTGCCACACCACCCTGCCTTGGAGCCAGGCCATTATGGACTGAAACCTCTACAAACTGACAGCCAAACAAACTGTTTTTCCTTTAACTTTGGGCACTGGGGTAGGCACGGTGGCGCCCACCTGTAATCCCAGCACCTGAGAGGCTGTGGTAGGAGGACCACTGGCAGTTCGAGGCTAGCCTGGGCTACACCTGAACATAATCCTATGTTAAAAAAACTGGGGCTCTGGTTATTTTGTCTCAGTATTATATAGATAGCTAAATTAGGTAGAATATTCCAGGCAGTGGAGCAGGACAAGGCTCTGGAGGGAGTCAGTGCCAAAGATGAGAACACATTAAAGTGGCTGGAGGTCCATCCCTGGAAGACCAGGCCTTCGGGCCTCCCCCAGGGGTGCAAGCCTCCCTCTGGACCTCACCACATGGTCCAGGGCTCACTTCAACTGGCCTCCTGCCTCTGCCTCCCAGGTGTGGGATCGCGGGTGTGTACATCACACCGGCTAATCTTTTGTTCTTATTTTAATTTTTTCAAATCACCTTCATGAAACTGAAATTCTTCTTAAAATGAAACACCTACAATATAACTCTGATGAGCCAACATAAGCAAAAATGCACGTTAGCAGCTAAAGACACCTTTCACTGCATCTTTCAAAAGCTTCCCTGAAGACATATGAGTGACTCAAATGGTGCTTGGGTTTTTGTTCTCTTAGTTACCGAGTACTCTTAAAAATTGATCTACACAGCGAAATTCATAATTATTGAAACAGTTCATCTCAATAATATACAAACACAGGTACACATATAGGACATAACATATAAACACATGCATGCCAACATACATAAAATGAAGTCACACCAGCTTTCCTCTTTGCAGTCCTCAGACCGAACGAAGCATTATTTCATCCTAAACTTGCATATGTAAAGGGTGGAGTCCAGGTTATAGCAAAGTGAGAAATAACACAACCCCAAGGAGACTGCTTGCCTCATTCAACTGAATTTGAATTTCCCAAAGCTTTTTTCTTCCCTGTCTTAACTTATTAGAAATCTTAATCAATTTAAAATTGTTTACTCTGGGGGCCAGGGAGATAGTGCTCGCCTGGCAAGTGCAAGGTCCTGAGTTTGATCCCTAGCACTACCAAAAAACCATTTACTCTGAGTTTAAGACATTTTCCATTGTGTTGAAATTTAGATGAAGCTGGTCAGACATTTACAGATCTTATCCTGGCTCAACTGCTCAAGGTGAGGGGGCTTGCCAGGTAGCTCAGTTGATTAAAGCACACGATTCAGCAAAGTCACTTAGGGGGACCCTGGTTCGACGGATCCCTCCACATGGAGCATGAGACCTGCCCTTAAGGCAGCCTGAGCCAGCCAAAAAAAATCCTTCTCAAGGCCTCTAGTAGGAAAAAAAGAAACCAGTTGAGGAACAATATTTTTTTTTTTTTTTTGTGGTACTAGGGCTAGAACTCAGGACCTTGCACCTGCCAGGCAGGTACTTGTGCCACTGAGCTATCTCCCCAGCCCTGAGGAACAATATTCTGACCACCAAGAAAAACACAAAAGCAAAAGCAAAACATCTGTAGTCAAATATCTCCGTTTTTCTCATTAGAAAACAGAGATGGCAGGCAACAAAAAAACAATTTTCAACAAACGAATTTGACAAAGATTTCTAAACACAACAAGGTCCCAAGAACTGTTAGTTAAAATGAGGGAAAATTTAAATTCCAAAAAACTCACTGATGCGTTAAGGAGCTGCGTGGTTGGTGGTGAGGAAAGGCTCTGGCCTGCACCTCCGCAGGCCGATGAGTTAGAAGCAGGACCGGCCCTTGAAGGAGCCAGGATGGAAGACGGATGCCGCTGCGCAGGCGTGCGAGAGAGGGGCTCTTCCGCTGTGGGCCAGACCTCAGGACAAGACGAAACACATGCACCCAAAGACCTCCGTAGGGATGGGCATCAGGGATTGATATTCTAAACAGGCATGGAGCACCTTGAAAAAGCCAGGAAGAACCACTCAGGAAATCCCCTCTAGGAAAAGCCCCTGTTCTGCACTGAGGTTCACTTGGAGAGTCACTTCCCCATTTGATCAATTTTATTTTTATTATTATTTTTTTTTAAATTTTTTTGTCTTTTTGAGGCAAAGTCTCAGTATGCAGTTCAGGCTGGCCTTGAGCTCACACCGATCCTCCTGCCTCAGCCTCCCAAGTGCTGGGATTATTACAGGTGTGAGGCTAATTTTATTTTTTTAAAGAGCTATTTATTTATTTTAATGGCCGGCTCAGCCTGCCCTGGAGCGGGGCGGCTGGTGCAGCATGTGGTGCTGGGGATTGAACTGCAGTCCCTGTAGTTGCCTAAGCTTGCCTAAGCAGGCACTTTAGACCATTGAACCATCTCGCCGGCCCCTTGATCAATGTTATCTCAGCAACTGTATTTGTGGGCTTCTGTGTTTTGGTTTTGGTCTTTTTGAAACAAGGTCTCCCTATGCAGTTCAAGCTGGCCTTGACCTCACTTTTGTAGTCCAGGCTGGTCTCGAACTCACACTGATCCTCCTGCCTCTACCTCCTAAGTGCTGGGATCACAGGCGTGCGCCACCACACCAGGCTTGTACTTGTAATCTTATTGGCTGTCCATAGTTTTGCTGCACCTCGTGCCCACCTTATAATTTCCCATTTTTATTCACCTTGGACCCCCCTCCCCTCTGGGGTTTTGCTCTATCAAAGTCCCTAGGAAACGCAGGGCCCTTGGTAGCCCACTCAGGTCCCCTTCTGTCTCTCTCAGACAGAAGCTCTCTTTCACTCAATAAATATACTTCACTCTTAACCTCCATTGCTCCTAAAAATCATGTTTCCGTCGTAGAGAACACAGACTGGTGCCAGCTACCTAGCAGGCTGGGTGAGTCTTGGCCCTAGGTCAGTGCCTGTCCCTCGGCCAGGGGAGGCCTCCTGTGGGTAGGTCGCTGTGGATAGGACCTCAGCCAGTCACTCCGAGGACTCTTAGCACAGTTCCGAGAAACCTGAGTGTGCTTTCGGTTACGCAGGCTGTGGGATGTCATGATAAACATCTCCTTCTAGGACACAGGTAAGGGGTGAGTAAGTTTCCTAGGGAGCTGCAAAGCAACACGAGCATTTTAATTCCTGAGCGGTTTACAGCAGTGCCCTTGGACAGGCCAGCAGCGTCGCCTCTTACGGTCTCTTAAGGCAAACTGCTGTGGGCATGTGGCTCGAGAGCCTCGGATGACTCCGTGACAGCTCACGAGGAAGCCCCGGCGCCCCACCGCGTAGCTTACAGTATCCTAGCCGGCCCTGAATCCCGCTGCTCGCCCTAGAATAAAGGAGGTTATGAGGAGAAAAAGATAAAACACCAAAGCATATCAAAGCAAGCCAAAACAAATCGGTGCTCCAAAACAGATGTCTGGAAAAGTTTTTCTGCCTCTGAATCTCTAGGGAGCGTGTGCCCCAAATGACCTGCCACCGATCCCGGTGGCCACAAATGGTGAAGGTTCTCACCCGAGTCTCCGGACTGGCTTGGCACTTGCAGCTGTCTTTAGTTTACTGTCCGTCCCTTTCTTGCACAAAGGAACCTGGGCGCCGGGCCTCCTGGGGCCAGCATCTGCATCTTCTGCTCCTTCATCTGGGCTTCGGGACAGTAAGGGAAACTGCCTATGGCCTAGGGTTTGGAAAGCCACTTGTCTCTAAAGGTTTTGAAACTCACTTTTAAAGTTCCATTTTGCAATGCCACTGGAAAAAACCCCAAGGGCAGTGCTCAGCCTGAATTGGGGAGTCAGAGCTACTATACAAAGTCCCCAGCAGGCTGGTGGCGCCCTGGGGCCCAGCCATCCCTTTGACTCCAGAACTGTGGAGCTCTGGCTTGCAACTTCGGTCAGCCAGAGGCAGGTACGATTCCACGGCAGCCAATCTGCAGTGCCCCAGGGGTAAGGACACCTGTGCACTGCACCCCAGCTCTTCAGACACACCCTTATTCTGGAGTTTTAGGATTTAAATTTTCCTAGGCAGGGCTTGGATTTACATAGGACCAGTGAATCCCCTCTTCTCGCCTGCGGCTCCCTTCCCCCTGCCTAGCCCCCCACTGTACCCTAGAAGGGGTAACCTGTTCAGCGTTTCATTCCTCACTAAGGCCGAATCTACCTCAGCGTGGAATTGTGCTGGGTCTTCTCACCCATATCTGACTGAAATGAGTATGGTCTTTCACTTCTAAGTTAGTGCTGGATACGGAGGCCTTGGGGAGGGAGGGCATGATGGATTCAGTGTGAAGACATGAATGGGGGGTCGGAGCAGCCTGCTAGCATTTGAGTGAGTCCTTCGTGTGTTCATGATGATGCTTACTGCAGCTATGCTGAGAGGTGTGACTTTTAAGAGGAGATCAGGCCAACTCACTGTCGCCCAAGGGGGCTCCTCATAAAGGGATGACTCTGTCCCTGCCCCTGGCCCGTCCGCCTCCTCCATGGCTGATTCAGCCCTTCTACCTTGGACTTCCCAGTCTCGGAACTATGAGCCGTACCAACTCTGCTCATCCTAGATGATTCACTCTGCTGTGCTACCTGGTCTGGCTCCACCCCAACTGCCTGGGCAGCCCCACTCCTGCATCATCCAGCTCCAATGGCCTCTCCTCTACAAACTGCTTGTTTTTGTTTTTGTATTTGGTACAGGGTCTCACTATGCAGCTCACGACTCAGACTCGTAGTGATCCTCCTGTCTTCAGCCTCCCCAGCGCTGGGATTACAGGTGTGTGCCACCACACCCAGACTCTCAGGCTGGTCTTGAGCTTACTTTGTAGCACAGGCTGAAGAGTGAATTCCAAAATAAAAGATAAGGGGCTGGTGAGATGGTTCAGTGGTCTAAAGCGCCTGCTTAGGAGGGCTCAGGCGACTACGGGGACTGCAGTTCGATCCCCGGCACCACATGCTGCGCCAGCGCCACCACCAGGGCAGGCTGAGCCAGCCACAAAATGAATAAATAAAGAAACAAACAAACAAAACAAGCAAACAAATAAATAAATAAATAAAAATAAAATTAAAAAAAAAAAAGATAAAAGCCGGGTGTGGTGGTGGCACGCCTATAATCCCAGCACTTGGGAGGCTGAGGCAGGAGGATCGATGTGAGTTCAAGGCCAGCCTGGGCTACAAAAGTGAGCTCAAGGCCAGCCTGAACTGCACAGCAAGACCCTGTCTCAAAAAGACAAAAAAATAAAAATAATAATAATAATAATAACAAATTAAAAAAATAAAGACAAAAATGGGTTTAGGGATACAGCTCAGTATGAAGGCCCTAGGTTCCACACCCAGGACTATAAATACATAAAAAATAATAAATAGCTTATACCTTGAGTCTAATGCAGATAGTACAGTTGGAGCTACAGGACCATGTCTGCCCCCCAGTCGCTTGAACCGACCCAACATCCCCCGCCCAACCTCCCTGACTGTCATCCTAAAGCCAATACCCACAAGCAGAGAGGAGAAAAGAGTCCACCTTGGAAAATTCTGAAATCCCAAGCCAATACGTGCGCGCCAGACTCTCCTCTACGAGCTGGAGCAGTGATGGGGACCTTCCCAACTTCCAGTGACACACAGAGCCCGCGGCAGCACGCACTGTACAGGTGTTCTCCACCCATCTACAGTAACCTTCCTTCACGTGGAGTTCACTGAAGCCTCACACGTAAGGACTGCATCTGATAGGTCCAAATATAGCAGACTGAATTATTATTATTATTATTATCATCATCATCATCATCATCATCATCATCATCATTATTTTTGGCAGAACTGGGGATTGAACTCAGGTCCTTGCACTTGCCAGGCAAGCGCTTATTCCACGAAGCTATCTCTCCATTCTAACAGACTGAATTATAAGATCAGACATGCACAGTAGACACAACTGACAGAACCCAGAACCCTGTCAATCATGCTTGTCAATCACGGTCTGGAAGACCCAATGAGAGCCGCCCTAGACCTGGCACAACACTTTAAAGCCCTAACCCTGTCCCTTTCATTCTCATCCCCCTGTACGCCACTGTGAGTCTGAGTGTACTATCACCCAAACTGAACTCGGCTGCAGTTTCCTTATGTCGCACACCACATCCAATTCTCTGTCCCTCGAGCACAGGAAACCCTTGCAGGAAGGAGCCCATCACCCACAGTAATAACTCCACAACTTCGCAGGTGATACGATTTTATGCTCTATAATTACCAGTTTCTATGTCCTGCCCATGTTCTGAACTTTGCAACTGGAGAAGTATTTACACAACGTGCCAATCACAGTTAGTTATACCTCGGTTGTCACACTCAGTTTGTTTCAGATTTGTGTTTGAAGATGGAAAAGTTCAAGAACTGAACATATTTTTCCCACAAGAAACAAGGGAAAGCCAACTAATTGGTTCTGGGGCCCCAAAACTACATTTATAAATTCATTTTTCCAGGAATTTAACAAATTTCACAACGATTTCTTTCTTTTTTTGTCTTTTTTGAGACAGGGTCTTGCTATGCAGTTCAGGCTGGCCTTGAGCTCACTTTTGTAGCCCAGGCTCGTCTTGAACTCACACTGACCCTCCCGCCTCAGCCCCCCAAGTGCTGGGATTACAGGCATGCGCCACCACGCCCAGCCTCCAACGATTTCTGTCTTTAACTCTATGGTTTACATGGGTTTCTTCTTAGCTTTACCGCTGCTCTCACTGTCTTTGGAGCCATGGTCACAATGTTCTGCCCACCCACACAGCAAAAGCACAAAGACGAGTACTTTAACAACTAACACAGCACACTCTATGTTGTCCGGGCAAGAGCGGCACTGGTGTCCACGGTGAGAGACAACTTGTGACTCATTCTTGGCCCTTACAGGTTTCGTCAAGCAAGATTTTTTTTTTTAAAGTTTATTTTATTTTCTTCAAGCACATTACATATTTGTTTGTGTTGTGGCCGGCTCAGCCTTCCCTGGGGGATGGGGGGTGGCGCAGCACGTGGGGCCTGGGATCGAGCCGCGGTCCCTGCGCTTTGGCCTAAACTTCCCGATGCCCGTGCTTTAGACCGCTAAGCCGTCTCACCAGCCCCAAGCAAGATTTTTTATTCAACCAAATCAAGCAAAGTAAGGAACACTGAACAGATTTTTTTTCAAATTTTGCTGTTTCCTTCATCAAATATTTGAGCTTGGAGCCACTTAACAACTACACTAGATATAATTTTATAAGATGGTATCCCTTTAGAGCTCTCCCATGAGCTTGGAGATCAAGGTCCCATGACCTTGATCGTAATATTTTTTTACATGCTTTATGTGTTCAGACTGTTTCAGTATCTAGAAAGTAGCAATACTTATAAATAATGACAAATGTCTGAAATAATTTTCTCATTGTTGAGACAAAATATCTGGCACCCCATGTTAGCAGATAAAAAGTTTAGCTCACGGTTTGTGCAGGTTTCGCTTCATTATCAGCTGGCTCCGAGGCAGGGTGGCGCATGGCAGAGGGACAACCGTTCACGGTGACAGAAGACAGCAAAGAACAGATCTGTCTGCCCCTTACACCTTTCCAGGACTGCTGGGATCTGGGCGTGCCAGAGTAATCATCGGACCCAGTAGTAGTCAAATCCACCTTTACCCCTAGGGGCGCACACTCTACACTCAGCCAGCTCTGCAAAAGCCCTGGAGCCACATGAAGCTTTGGGGGGACATCCAGACACAGAGGGCCACACTTGGCCAAACCATAACAACAAACAAGCAACAATGAGACTAAAAATTAATTACATCTCTTAGTGATATTTGAAATATGTGGCATGCTTGCTCCGCCCTGACCTCTGGACCCTTCTGCCTCTAATAAAACCAGCCTGGGAGGAAGTGGCTACAAGGGCTCCCCACATCTAGAAAGTCCACCCCCACCCTTGGAAGCAGCTGGGGAGCTGGGCTTCGGCTGTACCCACGTCTCTTAATCGGAGCCCCCAGCCACCTCCGTGGCCCCATGGCCACCGCAAGCTCTGCAGTGAGTTGTCCACAGCACAGATTTCCACGTAAGCTCTCTAACTCACAGCCGTTACCACACGGGGCTCAAAGGCCAGGGCTCTCTGGCCCTCCTACACAGGGCAGGAGTGAGCCACCCTGACCCCACAGCCCATCAAGGCACACGGGCTGCGACGTGTCCCCTCACCCACCGAAGCTGCCCCTGGTGGGTGCTGCACGTGAGACTCGGGCGAGACTGTGAATGGAAAGGAGCCCGCGCCGCTGCAGGGCGAGGCAGGGTGAACGCCCACGGTGTCGGTCACCTCGGGTGCAGGTGGCGCTCACTACAGCTCCTCTGAACGGGCGGGTCTGGTAGTCTGGACCACTTCTCCTCTGCGGCTCCTCATCTCATTCAGAGAAAGCCCACGCCCGAGCTCCGCCGGCAGGGATGCGCCCCACCAACGCCTCCTCTCCTCTTTCTCCCCTTGTGTTTCCGTGAGGCTGCAGGGGCCCTTTACACTTGCTGCTCCTTCCGCCTGAGCTGCTTCTCCTCTAGACGCGGCGGCGGCGGCGGTGCCTATGCGACCAGCTCCTCGAGTCCTTTCTCCACCTCCCAGCAGCCCCCCACCCCACCCCTGCCAACTGCCTACCCCTACTTGCCAAGACCTGATGGTTGTTTTGCTCCCCGCTGTTACCCCAATGTCTAGAACAGTGCCTGGCACACAAACAGCTCTAAATATACATCTGCTGGATTCCCAATGGATCTTTTCCTCAGAGAAGCCCTGTCGGAGCATAGGTGGACAAGGGTGAAAGCTGCGCCCGCAACAGATGGGGCCTCCAGCGCCCCTGGTGCAGCCCCAGCTGGGCAAGGCAGCCTCACCCACCACCGCGTGGGGGGACCTCAGCATGCCTGTGGGGGCCGGGGCGCCCCCTTCTCCCAGGCTCCCTGGACAGTGGGAGGCACAGTAATTGACCAGATGACTGGAGGCCACCAGGGGAGGACGGGCTGTCACTCAAGCCATCTAATCTCCGAGCAGAAAGAGCCTCACAAGTTCTCGCTGCGGTCACAAGGTTCTCTCTGTTCTCACGCTTGGTCTCCACAGGCCCCTCAAGACCCCTGCCCCACATCCTCCCACTCAGAAACAGCCAGATCATCAGCAGCCACTCACAGGGTACCACTGGAGCACCTGAAAGCCACGCCTCCGCGCCTGGGGCACCGCTTTACAATCCATTCTCTAGGTTAGGAAACAAGCCTAGGAGACCGTCTGGGAGTCAGGAGAACAGGCCAGGCCCAGGATGAGTAACGGAGAGATCTGGGGTCAGTTTGGATCTGTCCCAGGTCCCTCCTAACACTTCCCACCTGGAAGTGGCACGCTCACTCCAAGGATCTGGGCTACAGGAACTGGCTGGTACCCGGCTGGCACGACCATGGCCAATCCCACTCTTCTGTGGCCTGATGTCTCCTCTGACCACCAGCCAGTCCTATTACAGTCCGCCTGAAGGTCCCAAGCTCCAGCTGGCGGTCAAGTGTTCGGAATGTGGCCGCTCCAGTTGACATACACTGTACCTTGCACATACACTGGATTTCGAAGACTTAGTATGAACAACAGCAGCAAGAACTAAACATCGCCTTAATAACTGTTTTCTACTCTGATTACACATTGCAGCAGTAATATTCCAGCTATGCGCTGTTAAAATAGAAAATTTTATCTATTTTTACTTTTTGAAAGTATACCTAACTTATGTTTTAAAGTTAATTTTAGGGACTAGGGAGATAGCTTGGTGGTCTAAGTGTTTGGCAAGTGCAAGGACCAGGGTTTGATCCCCAATACTGCATGCTGTGCTGGTCACTGAAACCAGGCATGGTGGCATACACCTATAATCCCAGTGCTGTGGAGGCTGAGACAGGAGGATCACTCCGAGTCTAAGCTGTGTAGTGAGACCCTGTACCAAAGAAAGAAAGAAAGAAAGAAAGAAAGAAAGAAAGAAAGAAAGAAAGGTAGATTTATTTAAAAACATGTTTTTAAAAAAATAAAGTTAATTTTAGAGGCTGGGGAGATAGCTCCGGGGTACAAGTACCTACCTGGCAAGTGCAAGGTTGTGAGTTCGAACCCCTGTCCCAAAAAAAAAAAAAAATGTTAATTTTAGCTGGGTACAGTGGGGCATATGTATAGTCCTAG
>PVKN010023703.1:0-14694 GCA_004027915.1 Capromys pilorides
GGAGATATCGTAAAGTGAATAAAAAATTTCATTCTGAGCATAAAGAGTTGTTTTGATTATTTATTAGAAATACCATACAAAACTCAATTTATTACTTTCAATTTTGGTTAATACTAAGGTCATTGTTCTCCTTGTTCCTTCCCTTTCCCATGTTGCTTAGCACCCATTATTAGTGACACCAAAAGATGGAGGGAGGAAGAAAAAGAAGGATTAATAATATGCTACGAATAATTTATCAGGATTCCTTCTTGAATGGCCTGTAATTCTGCTCTCAAGTACGAATTTTAAAACTTCAAAGAGTGAACCTTTGTCTCCAGGGAAAAGGAGAATTCCCTTTCCAGGTCAGTCAGAGCTCCTGCTTGCCTCACATCACGACCATTTCTCATCATAACTGTGACTGTTATGTGCCTAGTTGAAAAGACACAGGATTTATGCTGTACAGCATGCGCAAATGGGACACCAGCCCATAAAGTGTGATTGATCGAATTCACAGGAGGCTGTCAGAATGCCACACAGGCATGGGGCTGGTGTCACCAAGATCCCAAAGCAAACTGTAGCATTAGGAATGGGCTGCATTGAACTGGGCAGGATACACTTTTCAAGTCTCATTCAATTCAGCTGTGGTGACAGAAGCCAGGGCCATCTCAAGCTATTTGGGGCTGCACATGAACCATGTGTGACAGACACCTTTGCCACTGCCTCCTACTTTCTAGCAGTCAAATCTGAATGAGAAACAGTGGGCAAACCACTCTTCTGCTTGAGAGGAGATAGCAGAGGTGAGGCCTGGCTTGTATTTCATATTATAATGAAATGATGGTGACATACAAGGCAGGATATTAAAACCATAAATATTACAAAAGATGAGTCGGCAAACATTGTTTCATTGTCTCTGCAGAGAAATCATTTCTTATGCCCCAGACTAGGTGAGAGACCTCTGTTATACAATGCCCTGAATTCTTTTTTTGCAGTACACACTATCATTGTCATAAATCAGTCCATTATTTGAAAGATTATTTGTTTCTTATTGGTGTGCAAATATGTGAAGTTAATCTTATAATTATAAAGCATCTTCTGTCTTCTCTTTAGTACTTTTTCCTTTTCCTTCCCTTCTCCTCTCTTTCTTTTTCTTTATGAATAATTTAGTCCTAAAGCCATTAGGTGAGGCAAAATGAAATCAGTATCCATAATGGAAAGGAGGCTTGGATGCCAGAGACCTTGGTTGTGAGGGGAGCAACTGTGTCCCACTACAGCTAAAGAACATGTTCATTTAACTTGCGTTCTTGTGCTCTTGGTCTAGTCTGCTATTTTGAGGAGCGCGAGTAGTCTATCAAGTTATGAATGCTAGAAAATAGTTGAATTTTTTTCTGTGTTTCTGCCACATCTTGTGGTTTTACACAGATGGATCATTTCTTAATTTACTTTGATGGGCAATGGTATCTGCACTAATTAAATTTTTGACAAGATATTTGTGAGTTACAAAAAGATGTGTGTATTTCTGTGTTAGCAGTAATAGCAGTAGCAGTTGTGGTAGTAGAAAGAGTACAACCTTTGAAATTGGACAGATTCTGCTTCAAACTTAAGTTTCATCAATCATAAAATGGGGTTTTTAAAAGACTGTTTTTAAAATGCATCCTTTCTTAGCTACTATTCTCTCATTGCTGAAACAAATACCCGACACTCAAAATGAGGGAAGGAAATGTTTATTTAGCTCACAGTTACTGGAAATTTCAGTCCATGTTCACCTGGCTCTAAGGCAGAGATGCACATGGCAGAAAACAACATCTCATGGTGGTGGGCAAGAGCACAGGGAGAGGTAGTAGGAGCTCAAGCAGCTAACTTATCTTCCCTTACATTGAAATGCAAATTACCTGCCCCAGGGGAGGTGCAACACCCACACCCACAATAATCAATTACAAATTCTAGAAGCTGCCAAATGACTGCATGAGGTTGTGGGAGGACGCCTATACACAAGCCATAACACAAACAAATACACAGGCTTAGAAAGAGATCCAATTATACTGAACTGCAGTCATCAAAATATTAGTTCACATATTTAAGATGTAGTAATTTATGTTCTTTTTAATATATTCAACAATATGATGTAATGATGATCTAACAACTGCCATAATTTTGAAGCAAAGATGAGTGTAAACTATATATTTGGCTATTATCAACAGCTATAATGTGATATGAATAAGCCTATGACATTGGCAATAATGATACAAATACTACTCAAAAACTTGTGGTCTGCTTCTTTGTGCTGGTGCTGAGCATTCCATTTTCAACACTCTGTCTCTTCTGAGCTTTACTCTGCTAGTATAATTAAAATAAAATATATTTTGTTTCATCAAAAAGAAAGAAAATGCTGAATGTCAATAAGAAGGTAATGAAAACAAAAATGCCAGCCTCTTACCCATCTACATTTACAGACCTCTGAATTCTTTCCCGAAATCCATCCTTGGAGCTCAGGGTAAAACTCTTACTCCAAGAGGGTATTCCTTTATCCAAATCTTTCTAGTCCTTACTTTTGCTAAAAGTAAGAAAACAGAGTCTCTGAAGATGGCTTGTGCCCTCAAGCTGTCAAATGAATGTATCCTTACCCTGGGATTCTGGAGGCAGGGCCTAGGGCCACCATCATCATAGTCCATCATAAGTTTGGTTTGTTGGTGCATGAAGCGGAGGAGCCTGTGTTGGCTTAGATCTTTCATATGTTCAAATGCATGTTTCCTGCATGCATAGAAAGGATCCACATGTGTGCCCAGAATCTCTTAGTTTGCCTTTTCCACCACTGACCATGCCATGTGGGCTTGTTTCTGAGGAAATTCTGACATGGCCAGGGCCACTTGTGTTTACAAAAATGATCTTTTTTACCTCCAGCAAGCTATTTGTCCTCTGAACTTTATTTATAAACAGTCCCACAGTTAAGGCATCTGTTTCTTCATGTTAATTTCCCCTATCGCCAGTCTTCGTAGCTTGGAAAGAGAGTTGCAGCCTGCAGGTAAGCCAAGAGAGAGGAGCAGGTTAGGAAGAGAGCTAGACTGTAAAAGCAAGGCTCACCACAGGCCCCATGGAAGAGGCAGATGGAAATGCAGAGGGGAGCCCCATTTCATTCCTGACCTCCCCTGGAGGCTCAGGGGTATGAGAGACTTGGCAACTCGGAAATGAGTGCTGGCATGATTATGCCTCTGGTCAGACTACAGAAACAAATGAGGTAGAGAAATTAATAATCAAGGAAGAAAAGAAAAGCTGGCTTGATGTGGGGAAGAAAATAAGTTGCAAAGGCTGGAATAAAATGTCTTCTTGCTTTATCATTGAAAAGGATAAATAACATGTGTGATTTTTTTTTTTTTCCTGCTTGGAAGTTGGCTCGAAAAGAATCATTAAGAAACAATACGAATTGTGGAAGTTGGCGGCTACTGTTGTTGTTTTGTCCATGTCAATTCACTTGTCGGGCTCTTTACAAACTCCCTGATGCCTCTTTTGGGGTGAAGTGCAGAGGAAACTAGGTCACTTGGAAATGAAAACAAAGAAAGGAAGGAAGAATAGAAGTAGTTCTGTGCTGGCTTTTGAGGCAGGCTGGAAATCACCAATGAGATGGCCGAGCAAGGACTCCCTGAGGTCGGCTCCTTGATGTATCACATTAACAGTGGAAATTGTCCACTGAGAGAGTAGAAGGAGAGGAGAAATGCAGTGTGCTAGAAAGCGATCACAGATATTCAAGCAGAATTTCCCCCCTCATCAGGAGCCAGCAGTGTTCTAAGGCCGCTGGTTAGAAGAGGACTGAAGGATGGCAGAATGATCAATTAATTAAAGACGAAGCTTGGTCCCAAAAAACCAGATGCATAACAATGAAACCCATCAGCCACCCTGGCAGAGGGGAAATTATACTAAATACTTAAAACCAGCATTAAGGCCTCTATCAGGCTACTTTTCTTCATAAAGCCTTACAATCGTAGTTAAGGTTGGCTAAAATCTTATACCTAGTTTTTGCTGTACAAGACAGTAGAGTCAAGCCTCTGGGAATGACAATGTGTTTATCTGTGAGGTGATGCTTCCTTAGCAACCAGCTATAGCTCTACTTGGCTCAAGGACACATTGTGCAGCAGAAGTGGGCGCCTTGTGTGATAAAAGAATGGAAGGGGAGATTCAGTACCCTTGGCACTGGGATCTTGCCTCTACTTCTGTTTCTTTCAATAATATTGCCCTTTTCTGTAGATAAAAGCCTCCCTCCTCAAGGTGGAATCTGAAGTATTTAAAGAAAAGGATAGAGAAGGAGAAAAACGGAATTGCCTGTAATGTTACTACCTGGAGCTGCTGGTGGTGAATAGCTTCTTTAATCTCTTTTCTTACTTTCAATTTCATGTGTAAAATTATAGGCTGGACAAGAATGGTTTAATAGCTATTTTTCTTAGAAGGGAAAGAAGCTAATGGAGGCTGGTCTGTGGTTCTCAGTTTGTTCATTGTTCCATTTAGCATGCCATATTGGTGACTTGCTTGTCCTCCCTATTTGGACAGTGAACAACTTGCTTGTTCCAGCAGTTGACCCTCTCATCACACTATGAGTTCTATAAATTGAGCACTCATATTCTTTTTCTAGTGGTTATTTTGTTTTAAACATATGGTTTCAAATCCCTACTTTGGGTCCGGGCTAATTCCAGTTTGTTTTTTTTAACATACTTCATTTCATTGAATTCTGTTTTTCCAGATTCAGGTCAGTGACTGGAATGCAGAAGAGTGGGTAAGAAGATATTTTAGAAGGATTGTGGAGTGTGTAATTGGACTGAGTCTAGATCTTAGCCTTTCTGTCTAGCTATATAACTTGGGGTCAAGGCTTAACCTCTCTAAATTTCAGTGTCCTTATCTGTAAAATGAGTATAATACAATCATCAACAGAAGTTTGTGAAATAAGTAAAGCCATGGCATATGTTCCTAATATGTGAAATAAATAAATGAAGAATGAAACAATGCCTGATTGGAATCCAAGGAAGCAAGCCAAGGGCTTTTGTAGGTGTCCAAATGGCAAACAAGGAGGAACCTTGTCTCCACCTTCCAACCCAGGACCTGCACTTTCTCACTTCAAACTTGAGCTTGAGAGATGTCTTAATGAGGTTACTGAATTTTGGGTGTGGGTTTAAGCTGATATACTTGACATGCTCCCTCTCTGAGAAATATTTGCATTTAACATCAAATTTCTAATTGTACAGTTTAAGTGCTACTTTGTATAATTTCAGTGTGGCAACATTTTCCCCCTGAAGCCCACTTGTGAACCCTATGCCACTCATTAAGGACAACTTATGACTAAATATTGATTGGGAGGTCACAGAGATAGTAGGTAAGAGTATTGGCCTGGATGCATTTTAATTGGAAACAAGTCAGGTACAACTTTAGTAGTCAAAACATGAAATAATTATTGTATGGACTCTAGTGGTACCAATATAAATGGAAAAAAGTAGTTCCAGAGGCTTTAAATTATGAAAAGTCAGCGTGATGAGGTCTAACCTGCTGTAGGAGAGGGAAAGAGGGAAAGAAAGAATGATTCAGAGATTTTAAAATTTCAACCTGAACATTCAAGCTCATGATACTTCCCTTGGGATCCATAGGCAACAGAGAGAAGAGCTGGATCTCTAGGGAACAGATTTACATTTCATTTTAGTCACAGTGCATTTTGGGTGAAGGGGAAGAAATTAGGGCGAAATAATGCCCACCAGGCTGTTGCAAATGCAAAATTTTGAAGGAAAATGGTTCATTCTCGTACTATGGTGATTCTATTATGATTAGGAAATAATGGGGCCCAGAACTTGATTTAGACATTTTCATTGGGTTTAAATTTGGGGAACCAAAAAGGTAGATAAGTTGCCAGAGGGAGGCAATGTAGAGAAAAGAGGCAGAGGACCAGTTTTGCATCTTGAAATGAGCCCATGTATAGGGGAAGGAGAAAGAAGTAACCTGAGCAAATGAGCTACAAGAATGGCAAGACAGAGAAAGAGAGAGAGAGAGAGAGAGAGAGAGAGAGAGAGAGAGAGAGAGAGAGAGAGACTTCAGCATAGAATGGACAGCCCAACCAGGCAGAGAATGAGGACACAGGAACATCTGAAAAGGCTTAGATAGAGACCAAGAGGGAGGCCCCTCTTCTTACTGGTAAGATGCAAGCTGAGCTCCAGCCCGGAAGAAGGGGCAGCACGGGGAATTCAGAGTTTGTTTGAGCTTTAAGCTGGATGACTGAGAATATCAGTGAAGTATCTGACAGCCGATTAGAGATCAGACTGTGTTTTCTGCATCAGACAGATGGGAACCCCAGATAGAATTTGAGTCCAGTTTCTAGGACCTTTTTCAAATTACAATTTTTAAAATGCATTTCATATAAGGTCTACGGGGTCTCACTGCACAGATGGGACTTGTAGTGATTCTCCTGTTTTCAACCTTCCAAGGACTGGGATTATAGGCATGTGCCACCACTCCCGGTCTCAACTGGCTTATCAGCGGGCCCTGGGGGTGGGGCAGGCACAGCATGCTGGGCTAGAATCCCAATGCCTACATCTGTCTAAGCAGGTGCTTTAATCAGCTGATCTATCTGGCCAACCCCTTCAAATTACACTTTTGTATGCTGGAGTTTGTGGCTATTGAATCTCCATGATCTGAACCACACTAGCTTGAATGTGCAAAGGCACATTGAGAGGTGCACTTTGATGTCTCTTTTTCATTATCTTATTTGTTTCTCCTCATAAAGGAGGGAAAGTAGGCTCCACAGTTCCCATTTTCCAGATGAGGAAGCTGAAGCTTGGAGAGATTGAGAAATGCTTTAAAAGGAACAGAGTGCATAAGTAGCCATGCAAGAATGCCAAGCTGAGACTTTGGACCCATGATTCAGTGCTTCCTCTATACCAGAACTCCTTTTAAGGATGGGCTGAGGAGTTCTAATCATTCCCTTAGAAGACTGCTCCAGTTTTTATCTTCCTGGTTATACAATCTATGTCATAAAATCTCATGGATCCTTTGGGTTAAAGCATTGCAAGTCTTACTGATAGATTACAGTGAAAGAAGAACGTGTTGTGTGTACATATGTATGTGTGTATATCTGTGTGTGCAAGAACATGACCAAACATCTGTGTGCATGGATTGAGGGTTCATAGGTGGAAGAACACTTCAGTTTGTAAACAATTTGGCTGGTAAATAAAAACATTCAATAAAATTTGGCTACTATTCACAAACTCCATATCAATTGATAAACATGACCATCGTGATCCAGCGCACACAAACACAAATGCAATCATCTTCCCCAAACTCTTAAAAAAATTAAGCATATACATTGAGGTACCATTGTGGTACAATTTTGTGAAATAGGGCTATGATTATTACCCTCACTTTAAGATTTGGACTGACAACATGGCTCTAGGCTCCATGCTGAACCCCACACTTTTAAGAGTCTGCTCTTTAGAGCCTCAGCCTTGGCTCACGAAACAGCATTTCCTTAGGGTAGATCCTGGAACGTTGTATTTTAAGCTGCATTGAAGGTTCTGCTTTCAACTGAATGATGAGGATCATCACAAATCACTGAAATCAAATTCATACTCAGCCAGAAAGTATGTGGAACTCTCCAGCGATCTGGTACATGCTCTCTGTAAGTGCAGTTTCCCACATTCACCTTTTCCTTTTGTGAGACAGATTGTATAAGATCCTTTGGCTCATTTATTCATCAATTCATTAAACAAAATGTTAATGGAAGCTTATGGTGGGCCAGGCATTGTTCCAGTGTTACATGTTAATTTTAGGTCTAACACCTCACCCAAAGCCTCACATGTTTAGCAGGTGATTGGCTCGTGGGGGTGTCATAGTGATCAGTGGACTCATCCTTAACTCTTTCCGTGATTCTGGTTGGAAAGTGAATGAGATGAGAACAGAATCAAATTTTCCCACATGGTCAATATTGAACCTAATCATTGAATTTGATTTGGTTCTTGTCCAATTGGTTTGCAAGCAGGATCATGGAAAGAATAAAATCTATAAACTAAGGTGCCTCTGGAGCTCAGTAGCTAACTATGGTGTTAGGAGATGGGATATGGTTGGAGGCGCATCACTGGGAGTGTGGCCTGGAAGGATGTGCTCTTGTCCTGAGCTTGTCCCTTTATACTGTGATTCCTGGCTGCCACGGGATGAATAGCTTTCCTCAACAATGCCCTAAAACCATACACTTCTGCCTTGGAGCCAGCTAGCTTTGGGATATGACTTCTGGAAACTGGAGCAAATAAACCTCTGTTCTTTAAGTTGTGGGTGTTAGGTACTGTGAACCAGTAAGAGGAAAGAGACTGAGGCACAAGGGGAACATGGAGATCATATTCTATATGAAGGAGACTTGCAGTGAGCAAGCAGATATACAATGTGTCAAGCAGGAATAAGTGCTATGAAAAAAATATTGTAGGATGGGAGGACAGATGGTGGAAGCTGAGTGGACTCAGAATACATTGGTGACTTTAGGCAGGTCTTAGAAGATCTCAGTGATAAAGTGAACAGAGATGTGAATGAATGAAAGATGGTAGACATTTAGATAATGGGAAGACAAAGAAACAACAGCATGTGCAAAGGCCTTGAGGTGGGAAGAGCTTGGCAGGTTGAAGGTCAATCGAGAAAGTCAGAGGATGGAGAAGTTGGGGGAAAAAGAGGCCCCAGGAAAAGCCAGGGAAGGGTCATTCAGAGCTTCGCAGGTCCAGGTATAGATCTTCATTTTATTGTATGCAAGTCAGGGAAGCTTGAGATTGTAATGAATAGAAAAGGACCGTGATCTGACTAGCTTTTCAAAAGAAGCAATTTCAAAAAGAAAAGCCCAGGAGGATAGTGTTGGACACTACTGCAATAATCGAAGTAAAGGATGATGGGCCTTGTGTCAGGACAGTTGCACGGAGGTAGTAAGAAGTAGCTGTACTTTGATGGTTTTGCTTTCCTGGAAGATTGCATTTAAAGTTTTGGGACTAGATGAGCTCACCTAGGCAAGCTGTGGAATTGGAGCAGACAAGAGGCACAAGGAGTGCTCTGGGTTTAGAATAGAAAGAAATAAGATTAATTCAGGGAAGAGACAGTGAAGAAGCTACCAGTAAGTTGAGAACTATGTCAAATGCTTATGAGACACTGAGTTAGGTGAGATGGAGAGTCAACTAGGATGTTGCTGCCAGTGACCAGAAAAAGGATATTTTCAGAGGAGAGGCTGAGGCGGGAAACCCAACTGGAAAAGAATTCACAAGACTAGGCAAAGAGAAAGCAGAGATAGCAAGCTTATTATAGTTTGACTTTAAAGTAGAGCATGGAAGAAGAATGGTAGATGGGAGCAACAGCAGAGTCAGAAGAGACTGTTAAAGTGGGCGATAGTGCAGAATGTTTCTGTGCAGATGGATCTACGCTTTCTGTGAGGAAATTGGTGACTGTGGGAGAGACATCATGGAGCAGGTGAGGGCTGATGGGATTTTAAGCTACAAGGGGAAGGATTAGCCTTAGAGTCCTCATAGGTAGGTCTTTCATGAGGGAATGAGGCAGAGGGAGATGAAGGGAGGTGAAAAGAATTGGTAGTGGGCTGCTCTGGTGTCTCACTTTGGATGATTTCCATTTCCTCAGTAAACAAGGAATGCTATGAGCTGAGGGAAGAAGAGTCTTCCACTTTATTTTACTTCATTGAATGACCAAGAATTTTAATTTAAAAATTATCTTGGTAGAGTTTTCTTTTAGAGACATTAGTAATCACTGTAACATATATGTACAACTTTTCAAATACAGCCTGTTTTGGGGGAAAAGGATTCAGCAATTTCAGCCATGCAAGGTCTTTGAGGGTGTTTTCTCCATAAAGTACCATGCACTAGTCTCAAATGACTACAAACGGTTTGAAGATTCACCTCTCACACCCGAAGGAAAACATCAAATAGTGCCTCGTGAATATAGTAATTAAAAATATTTTCCCCTCTGGTCCACGGCTATTTTACATTTTATGATTGGATGGTATTCCTCTCATTCATTTTCACTTGAAAAACATTTATATGAGAAGTGACCATGAAATCTGTCTCATTTCCTTACATATTTAAATTTTCTTTTTTCCTACTGACCCTTCAGTAGATACCATTGCCTTATTTTTCCTAATACAGTGATTGTGAAAGTAGAACATTCATCAGAGTATTCTGGGAAATTATTAGGACTCAGAACACCAGCCACACTCCTAGAGCATCTGTGTGTGCAGGTCTGGGTGGAGAGTGAGAAGCTGTTATTATACAAAGTAATGCTGGTGCACTTGGCATGAGGCCCACACTTCCAGAACCACTGCCCTAATAGATTCTATAGTCTACTTGTTTCTGGAAGCTTTTTTAGGGATGGCCAGGCAGCTGCAAGACCTCTCTCTGGACCTGCAGGAGTGATGGGGAGGATGAAATGAAGGAGAATGGCTCACCAGCTGTCTCCACCCCTCTCTCTTGCCCACAGAAGCTCCTGAGCTACCTCTGACAGAGGAGATCCTGGGTTGGGTGGACCTTTGGTCTCCCCTGCACAGCATCTCTGATAAGACTTGTGTCTGTCCTTGTCCAAAAACAGTCATGACTGCAGCATCCCCAGGGTGCTTTCCTGTTTCAAGTCTTGATCCCTTGTGCCCCTTCCCACCCTCCTTTCACCCAAATCGCCTTTCCCTGTTCAGATCCCTGATCTCTGGCTGTCCCTTGTCTGCTGCCAGTTGCTCCCAGCAAGCATTCAATGCAGGATGGATGGGCCTTCATAATAACCCTGGCAGGGCACTGTGGACCAAGGCCTCCCCTTTGAATCTGATGTGCCTTTGATTTCTAGACAGATTAGCAGCACACAGAAGCAAAGCCCATGTAAAAGGCTAGAGTGAAAGGACCGGCTCTCCACATGACACATGCCTATAGTGCAGCATGACTGACAGGTAAAGAGAAAATCTATTTGCAGTGCCCAGCAAGCTAGATGCTCATTCTGAAGAGCTTGCACAGCCTAAAAATACCACAAAGGGTGAGAATGAGAGAAAGGAAACTTTAGCATGGAATATTTTTAAGAAATTAAAAATAGAAAGGCTTTTGGTAAATAAGATCCACCAATTACTTTCCCACTCACCACCCATAGTTTTCAGCATTCTCGGGGGTCAGTAGTCAGTGTGACAGGAGCAGTGACATTATTTCCGGGAACAGAGTCAGGCCACCAATAGCTGGCAAGTGTGGAGAGACAGAAGTGCATGTGTTAGGCAGCATTGATTGGGATCGACAATAAACCAGTCTGGGAATTAATGAGATCCAATAGATGTGGGGTTTGCCTCTGGTTTGATGAACCACTTTGTCAGGCTTGCTTAAGCTCAGGCTCAAATCAGGATTGTATAGTCTGCAACAGGACACTGATTCTGCTCCCCTTCTTGTTAGGATGCTGACACACAGCTGCACGTCTCTTGCACTGCCTGCTCCCCCCTTTCCTCTCTCACTCTGCCTGCAGTTCCAGTCCCTTCGATCATTTTAAGCACTGACACATACATGGTTTGATTCTGGCTCCTCTTTTAAGGAAAAGCCTGGATTAGTGGAATAAACAAATGCCCTCCCTGTGAACGAACTGCTTAGATAAAGAACCTCACAGGTTAATAGATTTGGCTCAGCACTGGCAAGATCCTGCAGCAAAGGAAGCAAGGTCATGTTAGCAGCATCTAGAAGATTTGCCTTGTTCTGCTGTTCAGGCTAAGGAGGAACCAGTACCTGAGAAAAGTCTAGGACTGTACAATGGAGGAACCTAGTTTTCTATCCTCAAAGGGACAGTAGGATTCTGTGATTCAGGGAGTGCCCTATTGGAAGGGGCTTGGAATGGGGGCTGTTCTCAGATGGACAGCTCACTATGGGACTGAGGGCAGAAATACAGACCACAGGCTCTGCAGGTCATCTTATTTATTTTCCATTTCCTCCATCACAGCTGATACAGGGAGTGGAAATTCAGTAAATGTTTGCTGATTGAATAAATGGATTATGGACTGGGTTGACATGCCAAATTATGGTATTTACCATCAAGGCTGTTGCATTTGGCTGAAAGCTTTTCAGTTGGGGGTGCAATGAAACATTTTTAGGGTATTCTGAGAAACGGCTGATTATCATAACCTCAACTGTGCCTTGTTACATATTCCTAGCTGTCAAGCTACCCACTGCATGCCAGGAGTCAGGGCCAGCTCCACCCAGACAGACAGTTGGCAGAGCCACCATGTCAGTGGTGTTACACATCGAAGCATGACCTTTAGCTGCCCTCAAAGTCTGGCCCTGTCTTACTTAGCCTGTGAACACAGTTATCAGGCCCGTGTACATCTAAAAATATTTTCTCCTGTAGATATATTTAGTTGATAAAGGTTACTAAATATCCATGGTTCTCTGATAATTTCAGAAGACTCCATACCGTGAAAGATATAAAATATTCTTTCATATAAAATACACTTAAAACTTTGAGAGTATATGGAGTCTATGTCTACCTATATGTCCATTAGGTAGAAAGAAACTGGATCAACTCTGATGGAGTTGACTTTGGTGATAGAAAACTGGCTCTGGGGACACTATGGTGTCCTTTGGGCAGCTTTATGTAGATTCAGTGTTAAATTCAGCAAACTGGGCTCTTTCCATGGTACCATATTGAAGTTTCTGTCCATGACTGAATATCCATGATTTCAAGAGTAACTGTCACTAGAAATGTGAGGTAAAAGAACAGCACCGAACATTTTTAATGTGTTAAATACAGTATTAGGTACTTCATATACATGAACAAAACTAATTGAAATATTCTTTTTAATTGAGTACTAAAGCTATATACTTTTCATTTAAGCAAACTAAGGTTCAAAGCAATCTTACACTAGAAAACCAATTTTAGGCAAGCTAATTTGACTGTAAAAGTCATGCTTGGTCTACATTACCAGATCCCAGAGTACCAACCTGATTATCCCAGAGTGCTCAGGAGCTAGGCCAGGCCATGATCTTATCAACTGCTAGGGTATAAGAGCACTGAGTAACCAGAGGAGAGATGACACAGTAGCCTTAATAAACATCACAAAGCTCAACACCTCTCCTTAAATGATTAGAGAAGCCATAACAGAATGAACAACAGCAGGATTCTACTAAGAATCCACAAATTATAAAAACTAAGCCAAGGGGCCAGCCAAATATCTCAGCAGATTAAAGTGCCTGCAAGCAGGCTCAGGGGCCTGCCTTGCCAGCCCCATCCCCAGAGCACACTGAGACCAATGGAGACTGGGCGTGGTGGCTCGTGACTATAATTCCAGCTCTTGGGAAGCTATAAACAGTTGGATCACTATGAGTTCGATCTAGTAGTAAGACTCTGAACACCCTGTAGACCCTCACCCCCTCTCCCCCCAAAAAAAAAACTAAGCCAAGAAGAAATGTTTGCCTCTCCTAAATTCTAACTGCTACTTCCAAACTTCTTAAATTTACTTTTTGAATAAAATCTCTCTCTGGTGCTGAAAGGGCTCCTTTATCATTTGCAGAATGATGGAATGAATGAAAAAGCCCCAAACTTTTCAGTTATCCTTATGTGTCAAATAAGGACAAATAAATGGAAATTTAAAGAAGCCAAGTTCAAGCTAAAAGGAAGAACTTTGTAACAAATGGATCTGCATATCTGTAGGGTAGACTCTTTCAGGTTAAGTTAAATTCTTTTCCTTGTATGTTGTCACAGTCCCTTCCTAGTTCTCGTCTCGGCCCAAGAAGTCTAAACTTATATTCCTAATAACCCATTATTGGAATTCCACCAAATTAATTCTAATCTACCACCCCCAGCACAACCCACGGTGATAAAGACACTAAAACATATTTATACAATTAATGGGGAGCCAAGGGGCCCTAGGTTCATCCATGAAAGCAGCTTCTGGAACCAAGAGAGAGACCCAGTGCTGCACTCCAGCTTTATTCTTGGAGAAGGGGGAGTGGCTTGCGAAAGGGAATTTTGGGAAGAAGGTGCACACTGAAGGGAATTTTGGGAAGAAGGTGAGCTCTGAAAGGAATTGTGGGAAGAAGGTGAGCTGTGAGCTGGGCTAGGTAGGAGGCCTGCATTCACCTCCACCATATTCAGAGATTTACAAAGGAAGTAATTTGCATTATGCTATTGAGATAGCATCTAATATTTTGGGGGTCTGGTGCTTCAGCTCTAATGTGTAATCTTTCAAGCCCCAGGAAATCATAGCCTCTATCTCGAGGCTCGATCCCAGCTGACAACATGGAGCATTGGCTCTTCGTCCTGTTATCAGGGAAACATGAGTGCCATCTTCAAAAATTACCACCAGCACCTCAGCTAGACCATTACACACTGCTTAAGGCCAAATGAGAGGATAATGAGAAGTCCTAGCCAGCTCTTTACATTTCAATATGAGGGAATAGGGTCAGGCTCAGTCAAAATGGAGACAGTAGCTTTTCCTTTAAGGAGAGCTGCCCAGGTGGTCCTTCACAGTATATTTTAAAACAGAAGTTTGGAAATAATTTGAGGTTTGATTGATTTTGAGCTGGATCATTGCCAAGGCCTCAAAAGAGCTGAAAGTTCTTGACATGTGAAACCAGCAAGGAGATGATCAATAGTTGCCTGAATTCTTTCACTTTCCTAATCTGTTGTCATGCAACATCTTTGTTTCATTTGCACATCATCTCCGTCATTGTCATTGCTGATGGAAGCTATAGTGTCCCTTAATCCACCTTC